>CM066320.1:113018999-113168999 GCA_033807775.1 Saussurea involucrata | reverse complement strand
AATTGTTTGAGGCTAATCATATGATTTAATTTGGGATATTTCAAGTATTGCTTTATAGGTAGAAATTCTATTATTTTTGGATGTAATATTGAATTTTTTTAATTAGTTGCTCTATCCAAATTTGAGGGTTTTACAAGATGTCACATAAGTGAACATGGGGTTACAAGATGTTTTTTTGGCTTAAAGAATCGTTTTGAAGAACAAAGGTTACATGTGTGAACATAGCTTTTCCATTCTACACAGATTTTGAATTGAAATTTGTTCACTTCTGAACTATGTATCTTTTGTTTTTAAATATGTGGATACACTTGTAAACCGTGTAATTTTGTTTCCAGTATAAGTGAAAACACATATGAATAGTGTTTTTTAGTATGTGTGAATACCATTATGAATTGTGTAGTTTGGGTTTTGTTATCATTAATGATGAATATACTTATCTACATTGTGAATTGATTAACTATATTTGAACACATATGCACATGGGTGTAACACCCTCACATTTGAAAAGAGCAACTAATTTAAAATTTTCGATATTACACCAAATAAAGGATAAAAATCCCTTTCTCCAATTCAACACTTGAAAATACCCCAAATTAAAGTCTGTAATTAACATCGACAATTATTAACTCAAGTCTTATACAAAAAACTAAATATAGGCCGGGTGTTACTAAAATCAATCCCAGAAGCTATCTCAAGAAGTGCGGAAGGCTTCACCGAATAGTTACACTCTTCTTATGCGTCTAACTAGCACTCGTGTAATGCCCGTAGTTTCTCCTAAGTAAGTCGAGTTGGTAGGATTCGATTTATTTGAGTTATGGTTATTTGGCCCCACATATCTGTTAGAAATTCCACTAAAAACCTTAACATTTATGCATGGGACTTGAGTTGGGGTTTTTGGGCATTTTTTTGGCTCTCGGTACATATTGTGCGAGCGTGACAGCGATTATTCCAGGGGGCACTTTCGCGTGTCACTTCCGCGAGAATTGTACCGTGGGGTCGGGTCATTCGGCGGGAGTGACCAGCGAGAGTGCCACAGGGCACAACCATCGTGCACAATCGCCCATGAGTGTCTAAAGTATAAAAACACCCGGCTTTTGACCTAGTTCTTCTCATTCCCACTTTTCCAAACACAATTTTGAGAGCATTTATTGAGCTCTTTCAACCCCAAACCTACTAAATTTCTAACCTAAAAAGTGTTGAGGATCTTTCTTGGAGCCTCAAGAACACTAGAAGAGCATTTATTGTGAAGCATCTCAAGTTCTCACCTCATCTTCATCAATTTCAAGGGTTTTGCTAACTTTTCTAGGTTTTTGCTAAAAACCTACATTGTAAGTTTCTAAACACTTTGTCAACACTAGTACGTATCATTAATTGTTTTTTGTCTTTATAACTAACATTACCTTGTAAAACCCCATGTGTGCATTATAATACTCATGTCTTCACATTTTTAGAGTTTTGGTACTTTTGGGATGAGAAATGAATCATTTGAAGCTTAAAATACATGGATGTCACGATGTTTTGATGTTGGACCATCTGGAAAGATTAAGCCATATCTTAGGGTTTGGGCTTAATGGGATGACTTTTGGCTTAATGGGTATAGTCTTAATTTGATATTTAAATCTTGACTTAAAATGAATTATGCTATCTATAGTCTTAACTTGATATTTAAATCTTAACTTGATATTTAAATCTTAACTTAGTGCACCCATGGGTGTCCCTTCAAGGACACAGTACCTCTAGTGCGCACGCCGTGCCAGGCTCCACCTCAAGGATACCCGATCTTATTGCATGTTCGTTCTCTAGTTGAGTTACAACCTCAAGGTTCACATTCGACCTTTAGTGCATACTCACTAGCATTCAAGATAGGAGCCTCAACTCCTTACTTGATAACACAGATGTCTAACCCTCATGCATAAGTGTTTAGAACATCAAAACCACAAAACCCACAATCCCGGAGTCCAACCCATAAAGGTTCATCTCCGCAACATCGGGACGAAAACAATGCCTACTCGGACATTTTTCCCAAAGTGAGAAACACCAAAACTCCTTTCTATTCAATTATGACGGATTCGTATATCTATGGATCCAATGCATTACAGTCTAAAACACATGACTCCAATTGAATGACACACACACTCAAAACATGTATTCTCAAATAAGTGCACTAAATGCAAACTATACACAAAGCCCCACACACGATATTAAAACCGGAGAAATATCCTCAAGACTTCTTTGAGCCAAAATTAAGTCAAAAGACTCCACACTCATGTGACTAATTCCAAAATACTCAACTAAAGTCAAAACGTGCATTTACTCAAGGTTTATACAACTCACGCTCAAAATGTTATTTAGTCAAAATCTCCTGTTGTAGGGATAACTCGTCTTCAAAGAAGAACCAACCAATTTGTATTACAAATTTACATTTCAAATGTATTAACATCAAATAATAAACATAAACCCGTCAAATTATTAAAATCATACTCTTTATGATTTATTTTTATAGAATGACTTAATGCCTTAAATCCAAACATTTTTTAATGTTATATAAAATCAAATGTGTAAAACTGCAATATTTTCATAAAATAAACCACAATTGATAAATCTTCAAAGAAAATACTTTAAGACTCAAAAACAGATATTTCTGGCATGTACAAAAATTTCACAAAGCAACTTGAACTCACCTTCCTAGATTTAAGCTAAATCTAGATTTTACCCCAATCTTGAGTTTCTTTGAAGAAACTTGAATCTTCAAGCAATTCTTCCTAATCCACTTAGGTTTCGATAAAAACCTAGAAAACCCAAAGAATCTCTAGAATTGAAGATGGATACTTGGTCTTGCATCATAAGATGAAATCACTAGCTTTTGATGGATAAGGAACACTTTAATCTCCATTAAAAAGCCCCAAATTTTGTTAAGGTTCAATTTGGGTGAAGAGGAACCAACTTGGGAGAGAAAAGAAAGAGTTGAGAAGTGAGAAATGAGAAGAAAGAAGGAAAAATCGCACATTTAAGGCTCTGATACCCATCGGCTACATTGCCATACGACAAAGGGCATTGTTGCACAGAGTGTACCGAATGTGCCTCTTCAGCTGCGACTTTGCCAGACGACTTTGACATTGTCATAGTCGCATGACATTGTTGTTGGGCCTGTACCGAGCTTCGAAACTCGACTTTTCTCGCACGAAACACCCACAATTATCTTAGAGACTAAAAGCAATAAATTTCTAACTCAAAACCACAACTTAGAAACTACAAAAAAGCACATGGTGACTTTTATTTACCGAAAATTACAGGCGTAACAATGGGTGAAAACACAATTTGTTTTGGTTTGCATTATGACAATAATGGAATTTTTGAGTCAATTGTTACATGTGTGAACAAAATCATGGAATAAATGTTTTTATTATGGAATAAGTGTATTGGTGAATGTATGTTTAACATTACAATATATGAACTAGGGTATTATTTGTTATGCACATGGGTGCAATTTTTTTGGACAATTGTTACATCTGTGAACAGAAGTATGGAATAAGTGTAATTTTGGTTTTTACAATAGGTGAATACCCTTATGAACTGTGTATTTTTTTTGTTTTGGCTATAAGTGCATGAACTTTTGAATTGTGAATTATGGTTTTCAGGTTATGTTAATACCAAGTACCTTTTGTTATCACTTTAGGGTATACACTTCTGATCAGTGTATTCTTTGCTATGTATTGGAGATTGCACTTATGAACAGTGTTATTAGATTTTAACTATAACTTAACACTTAAACGGTTTATGATTACATATATTAAATGTGTATTTTGAGTTTCAATTTATGAGAAGACACTATGTTGTTGGTTTTAAGTGTAAGGGAATAAAATTATGAACAATTTGTTATTACGTATATGAACTATGTCTTTTTGGATTTCAACAGATGAGAATACAATGGATTTCCGGTTATCACTTTAGGGGTATACACTTATGCACAATGTAAACTTTGATTTTAGCTATATTTTAACATGTGTGAACAGTTTATCATCTCGGCTATAGTGGTATACAGTTGTGACATTTATCAAAATAGCACTGATGATACTGAGAGTATAGTCATCTCGGCTATAGTGTCATGCAGTTGTGACATCTGTCACAATAACACCATTGGTATCGAGAGTATGGTTATCTTGCCTATAGTTCCATGCAGTTGTGACATCTGTCAAAATAACATCAATGGTACTAAGAGAATAGTCATCTTGGCTATAGTGTCATGCAATTGTGACGTCTGTCACAATAACACCAATGGTATCGAGAGTATGGTTATCTCGCTTATAGTGTCATACAGTTGTGACATCTATCATAATAGCACATGATGCTCACCTCGACTATAGAGTCATGCTGTTGTGACATCTGTCATGATACCAGTGATGTTATTGAGTGGTTGGTCGCCCCGACGAATGTGCCAAGTAATTGTGATAATGACACAATAATGGGTACAATAACATCTAATGTACCGAGAGTTGGTGCATCTGGTGCGATTATGACATTCGATTGTGACAATGGCATGATAGCAGGAATGATAACAATGTCCGGTGTGATTGTGCCAGGGGCACTATAGCAATCGGGTCCTGAAGTATAAAAAGTGGTTTTGAAGCTAGCGTTTATCACTCTTATGTATCTTCTTCACTCCTTTGATTTGGATGATTTTGGAGCCTTAGGGTCCGATTTTTGGATGCTTTTTAGAGCAGATGGAAGGTTTTCGTAGAGATTGAAGATCTAATATGGTTGATTTAAAAGGTTCTTAATGAGGTGAGCTTTCGGATTTTTGTGAGTTTGAATCGTAGGTTAACTCTTGGTGTATTTTGGTTTGGATGGTATCTTAAGATGTTTTCTTGGCGAGTTTTGCTTCTCGAACCCAAACCTTTATAAATAGGAGGTAGTGGTTTGGAAATTGGCAACTAGGTTTAACATAATCTATCAAGATGAGTTCAAATTGTTTACGAAAACCTTGTACATGCCAAAAATGTTCCTTTTGAAGTATTAAAGTGTTTTACTTGGGTGTTTATCAAATGTGTTGCTTTGATGAAATTTGTATTTTGGGTACACTTGATTTTATAAATATTGTAAAATGCTCACATTTGCGTTTTTTGACATTTTGATAAATAAATCATATTAGTATGTTTTTTTATGATGTAGTGTATAAATGGAAGTCATTTGACGTAAATGTACCTTTTTAGTGTATGTGGTTTTATTAACCATGTGAAAATGCATATTATTAAGTTATTAAGCATTCAGAAACTTTAAATGGTATATTTCATTTGGAAAATGATTTACCCTAACTCATGATAGGTTTTTGAGTCAATCACACTTTGGGGTGTGTAATTGCATAAACGCTGGTTAAATACGGTTATTGCTTATGATGACTTTTATTTTATAGTCCATTGTGTTGTTGAGATTATGGTTCGGTTTTGACTCAGATGAGTCTTGGGGACATTTGTCCGGTTTGATTTACTTTATGTTAAGATTTTAGATTTATATGCAGTTATGTCATATTTATTTTAAAGTTACATGTTTTGAGTGCGTTAGTCACTCAATTTTGAGTCATGTAATTTAGACTGTAATTGATCCATAGGCATAGGAATCGGTTTGAAATTGGATAGTTGTCCCTATATTGTAGCTAGAAACTCGGATCAACGGAGGACTCAAGGTAAAGACTTGGATAGAGTTGAATTTGATGAGCGTGTGTGTTGATCCAAACCCTCAGTGATTTGATAATGACCCTCTCTTAAATACTTAGTGAAAATTGTATGTAAACAATATGTATCAGAGTTTCACTATCGCTGATACGTACTAAGATCTTACAGTACCGCTGATAGGAACTCTCGCTCTTTAAATTAAACATTCAGCGAACACTGTTCACCATAATGCGCTGAGTCTGTTCAGTCCTTATGATGATCGCTGATAAGTTAGTTGTTTACTTATAATCCCTGAAGACAAGTTTCACGTCAACAAAGGTTCTACGCTGAAGTCGAAGATCAAGCTCAAGAACCAGCGACAAGTCTACTAATGAACTGATGCGGATCAGCGAAGACTCAGATTTGTCCACTCAACGTGAAGTATCAAGTACAAGACTTCAGCTATCGCTGAACTTTATCATTCGCTGAATAGTAAATGATAATCGCTGAATCAACGAAAGCTGGTCATGAAGTCCTCCGTACAAAGTACTTTTGTCTTAACCTCCCTTGCACGCCACCGTACGAAATGTCAGAAAAGAACCTCCGAAAATCTGAGATCGTACAACCACTCTGATACTACACTGTTCATTCATGCGGCTACTAAAGTTGTCAACAAAGGTCAATGACATGCAACCAATCCGCTGATGACACGTGTAAAGCGTATACTGAATTGCATTAAATGCATGCAGTATATAAAGAGATGAACTCACTTCATTTGAAGTAACTTGCTAACTCTGGACAAGTTCAAATCTCTCTCAAGATAGGATTTTATTAGTAATCTCCATATCCTTCTTAGTGCAAGAAACCTTAGTGTTCCAACTTGTTTAGATTTAGGTTTATCCTTAATCTTGTTTCCGCAACAAGCTGTAAATTGTTAATGATTTATCAATAAACAATTTAGAAAAGTAAAATAGCGTGTTTGTATTCAACCCCCCCTTCTACAAACTTGTATAGGCCTTTCGGGACCAACAAGTGGTATCAGAGCGGATTTGTTTAATCTCATAAACAAGATCTAATCTAAGATATTTATCTTCCTTGCTATTATCTGAAAATGGCCTCCCACACAAACACAAATTACATAGACAATGGTTCTCTTGCAAAACCCCCTAGATTTTCCAGAGACAACTTCAACTTATGGAAAAATAGGATGATGCTCTTCCTAGAAGGTGTAGACCCTACTATGACCTACTATCTTGAAAACGGCCCACACATCCCTGTAACTATTGATCCTTTAGTTCCAGCCACTGCAACTCGAGCTGCTATTCCTGAAAGGCTGATTCCAAAGGAAATACACATGTGGACCGATGAAGATAAGAAGAAAGTGGCTATAGATACAAAAGCCAGATCCATACTATCCATGGCCCTTCCTGACGAAGTCTACCATTCCGTCATGAACCTGAAATCCTCAAAAGCCATGTGGGACACAATATGTGTTCAGTATGAAGGAACGTCTGAAGTCCAGGATTCAAGAAAGATCAACCTGGTAAGACAATACGAAAGCTTCATTTCTGGTAAGAATGAAACTCTCTCTGAAGTTCATCAACGTTTTAATTGCTTAATTATAGATCTAAAAACGGTTGGTACGGAATATTCTAACTTTGAAGTGCTGACAAAGTTTTTAGAATGTTTACCTGAAAGCTGGGACAATTATTCCATGTGTCTCAAGCTGTCAAAAGATCTAAGATCAATGACACTTGCTACCTTATATGACACATTGCTGAATCATGAGCAATCTAGCCATCTTAAGAAGAATCTTGTAAAAGATTCCAAAAGCACCCCTGTTGCTTTAATCTCAGAGGAACCTTCTACTCAGCGACCCGTGGTCACTATCACTGAGTTAGAAAGTAACTCTGAAAGGTCATCAGATTCTGATTCTTCAGATGATGATGAATCCTTGGCTCTCCTAACTAAAAAGTTCAGGAGATTCGCCAAGAAGAAAATGTTTAGAAAGAACAAAACTCTTTCTATAGCTGACAAGCCTAAGTCATCAGCTTTTGTTGATAAGGCTACTGCTACTTGTTTCAACTGCGAAAAGACAGGTCATTTCGCTAACGAGTGCAGGTCAAAGAAAATCATGAGACCTTCAGCTTTTACAAAGAAATCCTTTGTTCCAAGGAATAAAGACGACAAATACTCAAAGCTGAAGGAGAAGTATGCAAAGCTGAAAAGCTTTAAGAAGAAAGGAAAAGGCCTGATGGCTGACTATGATTGGGCTGCTTCTGATGAAGAAGCCTCATCATCTGATTCTGAAGATGATGAAGCAAATCAATGTCTCATGGCCAAGATTGAAGAAGAGGAAGAAAGTTCAGACATTCCCTCCACTTCAACATCTGCCATTCAGGTATCACCTTCCTTCTTTACCAATATTGCAAATATTGATGAAGCTGATAGTCTCCGTAAAATCGAACTGCTAACTAGAAATTTATACGAAGCCATGAACGGCAAAGCTGTGGTTGAAAACCAAAATCTTGATCTCGCTGAAAAGCTTAAAAACTGCCACCTTCAAATAGAAAAGCTTTCTAAATTTGAAGAAGATTTTATAGATCAAGTCTATTTAAATCAGCTAGTCAAAATCGAACGAGCAGAAGCTATCGCTGCATTAAAAGCTGAACAAGCTACTGTTGAAGGATGGTGTAATTCTTCAACAAAGATCACTGAGATAATTAAGGCTCAGATTCCTCTGAGTGATAAACGTGGTCTGGGTTATAAATATGATACTCCAAAACCAACCACTGAACGTTCAATGCTTAAATTTGGAACGTTCGTATCCTCAGTAGCTGACACTTCTTCATCTCAGTACTCCTCGTCGATTACACCAATCCCTGAGGAAACTCCTACCTCCTCAAAAGGTAAGGAGAAAATGGTTTATTCAAAACCTACCTCTGTCTCTAAAGACAAAGGTAAAGGAATTGTTATTTATCAAAATCCTCAGAAGGGTACCTTAGTACCTAAGCTGAATGCTTCCAAAGCCTTAACTTCATTTGAGTTACGAATTATTAAATTGTGATTGTTTTATAATGAAATGCATGTTTTAAAAATTTTAAATTTCTTGTAATTTTTGGGACGTTACAGCGCGGCTTTCCACGCGACATCAAACCGCGGTGGAAATCGCGTAACAATCTGTTGGAATTTCGAAACAGAGAGTTGCGCGGCTTTCCACGCGACATCAAACCGCGGTGGAAACCGCGTAACCCTCTGTTTGGTTTTCCATTCTCCCACGCGCGCGACTTTTCCTGCGGTTTCATACCGCGTGGGAAACCGCACGTCTCTCTGACGCATCCAGTTAGGGTTTTATTTGTGTTGCTTCTTTTGTTTTCAATTTTCTTCACTTTCTTCTTCTTCCTTCTTCAAACATTTCCATCTCTCTATCTCGATTTGCTCTCCCTCTCTCTACCATTTTCAAGGTTTTCTTCCCTCATCTTCAAGATGAACAAGCACCATGAGGCACCACCCAAGCAAACAACTTAACTTCGGTGACTACCCGCGCACCCGGATGCCCGAGAGAGACAGACTGTAGAACACTGAGAATGACGAGAAGGATGACCGCCTTGCGCAGATGGCCGAAATAAGCTGTCAACCATTCGTAGAACGAGGCATCCGGCTGGACGGCCTACCGGCGGGATCACGCGTCGCCGAGATCATCCGGCAACAACAGTGGTCTTATTTTATCCGGGCTACACCAATGTATGATGGCGAGCTCGTCAAGACGTTTTACGCTAGCATGCACCCGGCCACATACCATGACCGCTACACTGTGATGGTCCGAGGGGTGCGCGTTCGGATCTCGCTGGACGACATTTGTGCGTACCACCGAGTGCCACGAAGCCGTGAGTTGGCAATGAGTTACGGGATGTCCCGTCATGAGGCGTTCAACGTCCAGCTAAGCCCGGTCATTGCGGGATCCCTACGACGGAACGGGGAGACGGATTGGGACAACACGAACACGCACATCCTTAAGAGTGATCTTCACTACGACCTCGCATTCCTTATGTTATTCGTCAAGGACAGCCTGAAGACATCCAGTCACAACACCACGACCGACAGTTAAATTGCTGAAGTGCTCTATTCACTTCAGCATAATCTGCCCATGGACGTCGGCCACATTAATTGGATGGAGATCCTAGATACGGGTATGTCACTTGATGGGATTTTACCCTTTCCATGCCTTATCACACACTTTTGCAGGGAAGCTGGGGTCCCGATCGGGAACCTAACCAGACCGAAGGGAGATTTCGGCGAGCGCCAATACAGAGCACAGATCACAGCAGCGGCGAAGCGCAAGAGACAACAGGAGGAGGACCCGAGTACTTGGCGATGACGGGCAGCCCGGACGGAGCCGATTCTCCTCGACTCAGATTCCGAGGACCCAGATTTTGATCCTACCGCGCCACAGGCTGACCAAGAGGAGCATTCTGGCGACACACCCCCGTACATTCGACGATTGGCCAAGCAGATGGAGGCTGGGTTTCGTGATGTGAACCCCGCACGCCTTACTCAGTATGGCATACTGGAGGTGCTCGATCCCGCACAAGGCAGAAGGAGAGTGCGCGAAAGGCAATCAGGTGGAGCATCGTCGTCACGACCCCATTAGTCATGGTTTGTTTTTTTCGTTAGCTTTTCAGTCGATGTTTCTGTTTCGTTGGTTTGATGTATTTTGTTGATGTTTCCTTAATTCCGGATAACTGTAATAACTGCATACTTGTATCGTCACTTTTTGTACCGCTCCGAATCAACACTTGCACATTGGGGACAATGTCCAGGTAAGGTTTGGGGTTGCCCAATCAGGCCCTTTTATTGCACGTAGATTTTCCCGTATTTTGCATGTCTAGATCATGTAAGCCAAAATCTCTATGTTGAATGATTGAGACCGACCATTGAGGGATGAATCTTACGATAGCAATGTGACCATTAAGGGAAGATCGGGAAAAGGCATGACTAGGGACATTAGTGGAGACCACCCCAATAGCGAGATTTGAGCCTAAAATGACGTATTTCATTTCGAGGGATTTAAACACTTAATTCGTATACACTTTTTCGAATTCCTTGTCGTGATTATAGAGTGATCTCGCTATAATTTTGCATCGAGTAGCAAAGATGACCATCGGGATATTAGGTGAGGGTATAGTAAACCTTATCGTGTGAACCTTAAGAGATGATTTCAGGCATTATGTGCATCTTGAACCCAGTTTTTATCTACCGTACCCTTGACCCATTATGTGTGTACCCAAAACTCCTTTTGCAGCCAAACACTCGCCAACTTTTTGTTTCAAACCCAACCATTAACCCTTAGCCAAAAGCCTTAGCCAACCCATATCCGAAAATGTGTCAACCATAAGCAGAAATGAATAGTGGAAGATAGAGCAGAAAGGAAAAATGTAGACCGGTCAGAAAGAGAAATTGGGTCATTCTAACCCAAGTAATAGAAAAGGGGGCCAATGTAGTCCCATTAAAATAAAGAGGGCCAATGATGCCCCACCAAAAAATAGCCAGTATCGATAGCAGATAAATAAGAGAGTCAAAGCGACTCCAGTGATGATCAACAGGGCCAAGTAACAGAAAAAGAAGCCCCGTTAGGATTTTTGATCCGTTTACCCTTCGTTTCATAACCATAACCCTATCCCCGTTACCACCTGATAAAAGACATGGATGATATTTTGGAAAATGTGATTATGGTATACCATTACTCTTACCGATAGTCCCTGTCTTGCTACTTGATTCCCTTCTGAGATCAATTTTTGGACATTGGTGCGTCTTTCATTAGAGTTGTCATGTGAATTCTCGAGTATCATTGTACATAACTTCCCTATACATGGCAACACGTGTGACAGCCTAGGTTCGAGTGAATAGAGAGCATTCCGTGAGGTAGGGTCGAGGCAAAATGTTTTCCCTAGCATGCTTAGACTTAGTGCGAACAGAGCAGTTGTAAGTTCAATTCACAATGGAAGGTATCGGTTAAACAAGATAAAGATGCGGTGAGGATGAGATAAACATTCACGGGTATGGATGAAATAGACGTGCAATACGGGTATCCGCTTGGGAATTATGCAGTTAGAGATTCATTGAGGTGTGCTTTTATTCTTTTTATCGCTATTTTGCTTGAGGACAAGCAACGCTCGGTTTGGGGTTGTTGATAACGCCAATTTTTAGCGTTATTTTCGGCCTACAACCCACAGAGAGTGGCTTATTTTGAAGCAAAGCAGCGTTGCTTTCACGTATTTCCAATGAATTGTGCAGGTATCCCGAGAGGAAACGACAGCCGAGAAAACGAGCAGAAAAGGAGCTGAAAAAGGAGCTACGTTGGGCCAAATGAAGGTCCAAGATTCAAGCCCAAATGAAAGTCCAAGATTCAAGCCCAAATGAAAGCCCAAGACCCGATCTAAGCCTGGACCATAGCCGATTTGCAACACGCGCGGTTTCCCACGCGACTTCAAATCGCGGGGAAAACCACGCAAATCTCTGTTTCCTTATTACTACTTGGCGATTCAAAAGTTAGGGCATACGAGATTCGAGACGACCGAAGGTAGGAAAGAGGCGAATTTGGAGAGCAGAGTTCATCATTTTCGCATCACGATAGAGAGCCGACTGAAGGGGATTGATATATCGTTTACGGATTAGAGCTGATAGAAGGGAACTGATCAGTACTACGTTTTTACATTGCGAACGATGTTTTACATGATTGATTTCTACTACATTCTTGCGTTCTTATCCAACCCCAACATGAACTAATCTTTAGATGTTGGGGGTTGGAGGAACTGTGGTTTCAATTAGAGATGACCTGTAACCGACTTGATTTATAAAGTATTTGATTTGAGTTTTCTTAGCCAATTGTAGTCTGATCAGCTTTAATTGATTTAATGGTTTTTGATTAAGTCCGAGAGGATTAATTGACAACTAGATCGGATAATCAAGTGTCGGAAAAGAGATTCGGTTAGAGATAGCCGAATCACCTTTTCGCCCTGAAAAGTTTAACCTAATGTATTTTAAACCACCGGTAGAGATCGAGAGATAAAACTGGTGAGTCTTAGAACAATATCCGTTATTGCTTGAGAAAGAATAGCGGTTAGCTTTCGCAAACTAGGGTTTATAGTAAGAGTCGGTAATCGTTGTTCGGATTTTGTTCATCGATATCATAACCATAGGGAATCCAACCCTAAACTTTTTTATCCATCAAAGTCTCTTCAAATCTTTTGTTAATCAATTTTAGTTTTATTTAGTTTTAAACAATTTCCAAACCACAAACCAAAATTTCGACCGTTCAGTTAATAGCAATTGTAGTGATTGTGATACTTAGTTCCTAGTTCCCTTGGTTCGATACTCGTACTTACCGTACTATTACTTGATTCGACCCGTACACTTGCGGTTAGATTAAGGGGGGGTGTAAACCCGGCTATCAGTGACCAGTGTCACTATCGCACGACATAGTCGCCATCGCCCCCTGATTGTTTAAAAACGGGATTTTGACCCCCTTCTCTCATTGGTTACTTCACAAACCCCTTCGCCCTTCTCTCTAAACCGAACCCCTTCACCCCCATTTTCGATTTTGAGCCCTTGAGACCCTAAGACTCGAGATTTCAAGTGATTCTTTTTCATCTAGCAAGGTTTTGGGAGCTAGAGCTTGAGCCTCTTCACTTCATCCTCCTCATCAAGTTTCTAGAGTTTCATCCAACTCTTTTTCTTCATTTTGAAGAAGTGAAGTTTGAAGTTCATTTTGGTAACCCTAGAGGGGTTTTAATGGTGGATTCAATTTGTGGTTAAGATAATCCTCTCTTTTCCTCCATCTAAGAAATTAGGGTTTTGGTTTAAATTGAGATGTTGATGTAAAATGTTTGGGGAATGATTCTAAGCACTTGGATTTATTGGTTTTATGTTGGGAGTTTGTGGATCTAGGTTTCTTTGGAAGGTTGCTCATGGATCCAAGTTCTTCAAAGAAGCAAAATGGGGTAAAATCTAGATTTAGCCTAAATCTAGCAAGGTGCGTTCAAGTTAATTTGTGAAAACGTTGTACATGCAAAAAAATGTCTATTTTAAAGTGTTTATGTGTTTAACATGAAATTAACAATTATTGGGTTATTTGGTGGGTTTTGATTATTTAAGAAGTTTAACTTTATAATCCTGGTAAAACACCCACATTTGGGATTTTGGGGGAATTTGATAAATAAATCGTGAAGGAAAGTGTTTCGATGATTTGTTGCATAAATGAAAGTTATTTGGTAAATATACATTTTTGATGTTTGTTGGAAATATGCATAATTATCGTTATGGGTCAGTTTGGAAATATAAAGGTATGAATTAATCATATCTTTGATGCATGTGTTTGCACATATGTCAATTAAATGTGTTTTATTGCATTAATGACCTTTATTGACTAGTCAATTGAATTGTTGAGCCTTTGACTCGTATTTTGACTTAAGTGAGTCTTGGGGACTTTGGTCTGATATAAATTACTCTTTATTGAGTTTTGAGATTATATGCATTTGAGTCATATTTATTTATATAATTACATGTGTTGAAGATGTTGGACATTCTTTTGGGATTCATGTAATTGTTAGACTATGATGCATTGGATCCATAGACATATGAGTCGGTCTTATTTATGGGGTCGAATGGCTATTGCGTGGTTGGACTCCGGGACTCATGTTTTATGACCATAAACTTTGCAAGTGGTCTCTAGGAGGGTTGAGTCTGGAAGTGCTACGTGGGAGATCAGTACTGAGACTTTCACCGTTAAGGTAATGCCTTGGAGGTAGTTCTGTAGTGTGCCGAGCCTTGTGGTGGAAGTCCTGGGGATGGACACTAAGGTCGATTGTCTCTTGAGGAGGAACTTGTTGAGAAATCGTACGGACACTTGGACGTATAGTCGTGAAGTGTTATACGATTAACATTGTACGAATGGCATACTTATGTGTTTCCTCCACTCTCAATGGATACGAGTCTCCCTCGTTGTTTTCAAATATAACTTTCGAATATTGTGATACACATGCTTTATTACCGTTTGAGCCTTGTGCGAGTAATTGCAAGTTTTGACTTTAATATTGGAACCCCTACACATATATTAAGGTTTGCTTGAATGATTATTCTCATGCTTTGGTATTTGGACTTTATTTTTATTTTATGTTTTGCGTGAGTTATCGAGTTTGGTTCCATGTTTTCGGGATGTTTTCCAATTAAATGTTTTGTCACGAGAAGTGGGATTCTTAGAGAAGACATTACTATTTATTCTAAATATTTTGCTTAATGGCAAATGTGTTTCAAAGTCATATCATTTCCGTTTAAAATGTATATTTATATATATTGATGAAAACACTGGAACTCACTAGGCGTTAGCCTAACCTTTTTATTTGTCGGCATGTGCAACAAGTCCCGGTTGGGGTATGATTCTAGCGACACAGTGAAGAGTGAAATGTTAGTTAGACGCACGCCTATGAGAGATGTTTCCGCGATTGTAGTTAGCGACTAATCTGGGATTTTAGTAACACCCGAGCTTGATTTAGTCTTTGTATACGACTTGGGTATTTAATTGTTTGAGGCTAATCATATGATTTAATTTGGGATATTTCAAGTATTGCTTTATAGGTAGAAATTCTATTATTTTTGGATGTAATATTGAATTTTTTTAATTAGTTGCTCTATCCAAATTTGAGGGTTTTACAAGATGTCACATAAGTGAACATGGGGTTACAATATGTTTTTTTGGCTTAAAGAATCGTTTTGAAGAACAAAGGTTACATGTGTGAACATAGCTTTTCCATTCTACACAGATTTTGAATTGAAATTTGTTCACTTCTGAACTATGTATCTTTTGTTTTTAAATATGTGGATACACTTGTAAACCGTGTAATTTTGTTTCCAGTATAAGTGAAAACACATATGAATAGTGTTTTTTAGTATGTGTGAATACCATTATGAATTGTGTAGTTTGGGTTTTGTTATCATTAATGATGAATATACTTATCTACATTGTGAATTGATTAACTATATTTGAACACATATGCACATGGGTGTAACACCCTCACATTTGAAAAGAGCAACTAATTTAAAATTTTCGATATTACACCAAATAAAGGATAAAAATCCCTTTCTCCAATTCAACACTTGAAAATACCCCAAATTAAAGTCTGTAATTAACATCGACAATTATTAACTCAAGTCTTATACAAAAAACTAAATATAGGCCGGGTGTTACTAAAATCAATCCCAGAAGCTATCTCAAGAAGTGCGGAAGGCTTCACCGAATAGTTACACTCTTCTTATGCGTCTAACTAGCACTCGTGTAATGCCCGTAGTTTCTCCTAAGTAAGTCGAGTTGGTAGGATTCGATTTATTTGAGTTATGGTTATTTGGCCCCACATATCTGTTAGAAATTCCACTAAAAACCTTAACATTTATGCATGGGACTTGAGTTGGGGTTTTTGGGCATTTTTTTGGCTCTCGGTACATATTGTGCGAGCGTGACAGCGATTATTCCAGGGGGCACTTTCGCGTGTCACTTCCGCGAGAATTGTACCGTGGGGTCGGGTCATTCGGCGGGAGTGACCAGCGAGAGTGCCACAGGGCACAACCATCGTGCACAATCGCCCATGAGTGTCTAAAGTATAAAAACACCCGGCTTTTGACCTAGTTCTTCTCATTCCCACTTTTCCAAACACAATTTTGAGAGCATTTATTGAGCTCTTTCAACCCCAAACCTACTAAATTTCTAACCTAAAAAGTGTTGAGGATCTTTCTTGGAGCCTCAAGAACACTAGAAGAGCATTTATTGTGAAGCATCTCAAGTTCTCACCTCATCTTCATCAATTTCAAGGGTTTTGCTAACTTTTCTAGGTTTTTGCTAAAAACCTACATTGTAAGTTTCTAAACACTTTGTCAACACTAGTACGTATCATTAATTGTTTTTTGTCTTTATAACTAACATTACCTTGTAAAACCCCATGTGTGCATTATAATACTCATGTCTTCACATTTTTAGAGTTTTGGTACTTTTGGGATGAGAAATGAATCATTTGAAGCTTAAAATACATGGATGTCACGATGTTTTGATGTTGGACCATCTGGAAAGATTAAGCCATATCTTAGGGTTTGGGCTTAATGGGATGACTTTTGGCTTAATGGGTATAGTCTTAATTTGATATTTAAATCTTGACTTAAAATGAATTATGCTATCTATAGTCTTAACTTGATATTTAAATCTTAACTTGATATTTAAATCTTAACTTAGTGCACCCATGGGTGTCCCTTCAAGGACACAGTACCTCTAGTGCGCACGCCGTGCCAGGCTCCACCTCAAGGATACCCGATCTTATTGCATGTTCGTTCTCTAGTTGAGTTACAACCTCAAGGTTCACATTCGACCTTTAGTGCATACTCACTAGCATTCAAGATAGGAGCCTCAACTCCTTACTTGATAACACAGATGTCTAACCCTCATGCATAAGTGTTTAGAACATCAAAACCACAAAACCCACAATCCCGGAGTCCAACCCATAAAGGTTCATCTCCGCAACATCGGGACGAAAACAATGCCTACTCGGACATTTTTCCCAAAGTGAGAAACACCAAAACTCCTTTCTATTCAATTATGACGGATTCGTATATCTATGGATCCAATGCATTACAGTCTAAAACACATGACTCCAATTGAATGACACACACACTCAAAACATGTATTCTCAAATAAGTGCACTAAATGCAAACTATACACAAAGCCCCACACACGATATTAAAACCGGAGAAATATCCTCAAGACTTCTTTGAGCCAAAATTAAGTCAAAAGACTCCACACTCATGTGACTAATTCCAAAATACTCAACTAAAGTCAAAACGTGCATTTACTCAAGGTTTATACAACTCACGCTCAAAATGTTATTTAGTCAAAATCTCCTGTTGTAGGGATAACTCGTCTTCAAAGAAGAACCAACCAATTTGTATTACAAATTTACATTTCAAATGTATTAACATCAAATAATAAACATAAACCCGTCAAATTATTAAAATCATACTCTTTATGATTTATTTTTATAGAATGACTTAATGCCTTAAATCCAAACATTTTTTAATGTTATATAAAATCAAATGTGTAAAACTGCAATATTTTCATAAAATAAACCACAATTGATAAATCTTCAAAGAAAATACTTTAAGACTCAAAAACAGATATTTCTGGCATGTACAAAAATTTCACAAAGCAACTTGAACTCACCTTCCTAGATTTAAGCTAAATCTAGATTTTACCCCAATCTTGAGTTTCTTTGAAGAAACTTGAATCTTCAAGCAATTCTTCCTAATCCACTTAGGTTTCGATAAAAACCTAGAAAACCCAAAGAATCTCTAGAATTGAAGATGGATACTTGGTCTTGCATCATAAGATGAAATCACTAGCTTTTGATGGATAAGGAACACTTTAATCTCCATTAAAAAGCCCCAAATTTTGTTAAGGTTCAATTTGGGTGAAGAGGAACCAACTTGGGAGAGAAAAGAAAGAGTTGAGAAGTGAGAAATGAGAAGAAAGAAGGAAAAATCGCACATTTAAGGCTCTGATACCCATCGGCTACATTGCCATACGACAAAGGGCATTGTTGCACAGAGTGTACCGAATGTGCCTCTTCAGCTGCGACTTTGCCAGACGACTTTGACATTGTCATAGTCGCATGACATTGTTGTTGGGCCTGTACCGAGCTTCGAAACTCGACTTTTCTCGCACGAAACACCCACAATTATCTTAGAGACTAAAAGCAATAAATTTCTAACTCAAAACCACAACTTAGAAACTACAAAAAAGCACATGGTGACTTTTATTTACCGAAAATTACAGGCGTAACAATGGGTGAAAACACAATTTGTTTTGGTTTGCATTATGACAATAATGGAATTTTTGAGTCAATTGTTACATGTGTGAACAAAATCATGGAATAAATGTTTTTATTATGGAATAAGTGTATTGGTGAATGTATGTTTAACATTACAATATATGAACTAGGGTATTATTTGTTATGCACATGGGTGCAATTTTTTTGGACAATTGTTACATCTGTGAACAGAAGTATGGAATAAGTGTAATTTTGGTTTTTACAATAGGTGAATACCCTTATGAACTGTGTATTTTTTTTGTTTTGGCTATAAGTGCATGAACTTTTGAATTGTGAATTATGGTTTTCAGGTTATGTTAATACCAAGTACCTTTTGTTATCACTTTAGGGTATACACTTCTGATCAGTGTATTCTTTGCTATGTATTGGAGATTGCACTTATGAACAGTGTTATTAGATTTTAACTATAACTTAACACTTAAACGGTTTATGATTACATATATTAAATGTGTATTTTGAGTTTCAATTTATGAGAAGACACTATGTTGTTGGTTTTAAGTGTAAGGGAATAAAATTATGAACAATTTGTTATTACGTATATGAACTATGTCTTTTTGGATTTCAACAGATGAGAATACAATGGATTTCCGGTTATCACTTTAGGGGTATACACTTATGCACAATGTAAACTTTGATTTTAGCTATATTTTAACATGTGTGAACAGTTTATCATCTCGGCTATAGTGGTATACAGTTGTGACATTTATCAAAATAGCACTGATGATACTGAGAGTATAGTCATCTCGGCTATAGTGTCATGCAGTTGTGACATCTGTCACAATAACACCATTGGTATCGAGAGTATGGTTATCTTGCCTATAGTTCCATGCAGTTGTGACATCTGTCAAAATAACATCAATGGTACTAAGAGAATAGTCATCTTGGCTATAGTGTCATGCAATTGTGACGTCTGTCACAATAACACCAATGGTATCGAGAGTATGGTTATCTCGCTTATAGTGTCATACAGTTGTGACATCTATCATAATAGCACATGATGCTCACCTCGACTATAGAGTCATGCTGTTGTGACATCTGTCATGATACCAGTGATGTTATTGAGTGGTTGGTCGCCCCGACGAATGTGCCAAGTAATTGTGATAATGACACAATAATGGGTACAATAACATCTAATGTACCGAGAGTTGGTGCATCTGGTGCGATTATGACATTCGATTGTGACAATGGCATGATAGCAGGAATGATAACAATGTCCGGTGTGATTGTGCCAGGGGCACTATAGCAATCGGGTCCTGAAGTATAAAAAGTGGTTTTGAAGCTAGCGTTTATCACTCTTATGTATCTTCTTCACTCCTTTGATTTGGATGATTTTGGAGCCTTAGGGTCCGATTTTTGGATGCTTTTTAGAGCAGATGGAAGGTTTTCGTAGAGATTGAAGATCTAATATGGTTGATTTAAAAGGTTCTTAATGAGGTGAGCTTTCGGATTTTTGTGAGTTTGAATCGTAGGTTAACTCTTGGTGTATTTTGGTTTGGATGGTATCTTAAGATGTTTTCTTGGCGAGTTTTGCTTCTCGAACCCAAACCTTTATAAATAGGAGGTAGTGGTTTGGAAATTGGCAACTAGGTTTAACATAATCTATCAAGATGAGTTCAAATTGTTTACGAAAACCTTGTACATGCCAAAAATGTTCCTTTTGAAGTATTAAAGTGTTTTACTTGGGTGTTTATCAAATGTGTTGCTTTGATGAAATTTGTATTTTGGGTACACTTGATTTTATAAATATTGTAAAATGCTCACATTTGCGTTTTTTGACATTTTGATAAATAAATCATATTAGTATGTTTTTTTATGATGTAGTGTATAAATGGAAGTCATTTGACGTAAATGTACCTTTTTAGTGTATGTGGTTTTATTAACCATGTGAAAATGCATATTATTAAGTTATTAAGCATTCAGAAACTTTAAATGGTATATTTCATTTGGAAAATGATTTACCCTAACTCATGATAGGTTTTTGAGTCAATCACACTTTGGGGTGTGTAATTGCATAAACGCTGGTTAAATACGGTTATTGCTTATGATGACTTTTATTTTATAGTCCATTGTGTTGTTGAGATTATGGTTCGGTTTTGACTCAGATGAGTCTTGGGGACATTTGTCCGGTTTGATTTACTTTATGTTAAGATTTTAGATTTATATGCAGTTATGTCATATTTATTTTAAAGTTACATGTTTTGAGTGCGTTAGTCACTCAATTTTGAGTCATGTAATTTAGACTGTAATTGATCCATAGGCATAGGAATCGGTTTGAAATTGGATAGTTGTCCCTATATTGTAGCTAGAAACTCGGATCAACGGAGGACTCAAGGTAAAGACTTGGATAGAGTTGAATTTGATGAGCGTGTGTGTTGATCCAAACCCTCAGTGATTTGATAATGACCCTCTCTTAAATACTTAGTGAAAATTGTATGTAAACAATATGTATCAGAGTTTCACTATCGCTGATACGTACTAAGATCTTACAGTACCGCTGATAGGAACTCTCGCTCTTTAAATTAAACATTCAGCGAACACTGTTCACCATAATGCGCTGAGTCTGTTCAGTCCTTATGATGATCGCTGATAAGTTAGTTGTTTACTTATAATCCCTGAAGACAAGTTTCACGTCAACAAAGGTTCTACGCTGAAGTCGAAGATCAAGCTCAAGAACCAGCGACAAGTCTACTAATGAACTGATGCGGATCAGCGAAGACTCAGATTTGTCCACTCAACGTGAAGTATCAAGTACAAGACTTCAGCTATCGCTGAACTTTATCATTCGCTGAATAGTAAATGATAATCGCTGAATCAACGAAAGCTGGTCATGAAGTCCTCCGTACAAAGTACTTTTGTCTTAACCTCCCTTGCACGCCACCGTACGAAATGTCAGAAAAGAACCTCCGAAAATCTGAGATCGTACAACCACTCTGATACTACACTGTTCATTCATGCGGCTACTAAAGTTGTCAACAAAGGTCAATGACATGCAACCAATCCGCTGATGACACGTGTAAAGCGTATACTGAATTGCATTAAATGCATGCAGTATATAAAGAGATGAACTCACTTCATTTGAAGTAACTTGCTAACTCTGGACAAGTTCAAATCTCTCTCAAGATAGGATTTTATTAGTAATCTCCATATCCTTCTTAGTGCAAGAAACCTTAGTGTTCCAACTTGTTTAGATTTAGGTTTATCCTTAATCTTGTTTCCGCAACAAGCTGTAAATTGTTAATGATTTATCAATAAACAATTTAGAAAAGTAAAATAGCGTGTTTGTATTCAACCCCCCCTTCTACAAACTTGTATAGGCCTTTCGGGACCAACAAGTGGTATCAGAGCGGATTTGTTTAATCTCATAAACAAGATCTAATCTAAGATATTTATCTTCCTTGCTATTATCTGAAAATGGCCTCCCACACAAACACAAATTACATAGACAATGGTTCTCTTGCAAAACCCCCTAGATTTTCCAGAGACAACTTCAACTTATGGAAAAATAGGATGATGCTCTTCCTAGAAGGTGTAGACCCTACTATGACCTACTATCTTGAAAACGGCCCACACATCCCTGTAACTATTGATCCTTTAGTTCCAGCCACTGCAACTCGAGCTGCTATTCCTGAAAGGCTGATTCCAAAGGAAATACACATGTGGACCGATGAAGATAAGAAGAAAGTGGCTATAGATACAAAAGCCAGATCCATACTATCCATGGCCCTTCCTGACGAAGTCTACCATTCCGTCATGAACCTGAAATCCTCAATAGCCATGTGGGACACAATATGTGTTCAGTATGAAGGAACGTCTGAAGTCCAGGATTCAAGAAAGATCAACCTGGTAAGACAATACGAAAGCTTCATTTCTGGTAAGAATGAAACTCTCTCTGAAGTTCATCAACGTTTTAATTGCTTAATTATAGATCTAAAAACGGTTGGTACGGAATATTCTAACTTTGAAGTGCTGACAAAGTTTTTAGAATGTTTACCTGAAAGCTGGGACAATTATTCCATGTGTCTCAAGCTGTCAAAAGATCTAAGATCAATGACACTTGCTACCTTATATGACACATTGCTGAATCATGAGCAATCTAGCCATCTTAAGAAGAATCTTGTAAAAGATTCCAAAAGCACCCCTGTTGCTTTAATCTCAGAGGAACCTTCTACTCAGCGACCCGTGGTCACTATCACTGAGTTAGAAAGTAACTCTGAAAGGTCATCAGATTCTGATTCTTCAGATGATGATGAATCCTTGGCTCTCCTAACTAAAAAGTTCAGGAGATTCGCCAAGAAGAAAATGTTTAGAAAGAACAAAACTCTTTCTATAGCTGACAAGCCTAAGTCATCAGCTTTTGTTGATAAGGCTACTGCTACTTGTTTCAACTGCGAAAAGACAGGTCATTTCGCTAACGAGTGCAGGTCAAAGAAAATCATGAGACCTTCAGCTTTTACAAAGAAATCCTTTGTTCCAAGGAATAAAGACGACAAATACTCAAAGCTGAAGGAGAAGTATGCAAAGCTGAAAAGCTTTAAGAAGAAAGGAAAAGGCCTGATGGCTGACTATGATTGGGCTGCTTCTAATGAAGAAGCCTCATCATCTGATTCTGAAGATGATGAAGCAAATCAATGTCTCATGGCCAATATTGAAGAAGAGGAAGAAAGTTCAGACATTCCCTCCACTTCAACATCTGCCATTCAGGTATCACCTTCCTTCTTTACCAATATTGCAAATATTGATGAAGCTGATAGTCTCCGTAAAATCGAACTGCTAACTAGAAATTTATACGAAGCCATGAACGGCAAAGCTGTGGTTGAAAACCAAAATCTTGATCTCGCTGAAAAGCTTAAAAACTGCCACCTTCAAATAGAAAAGCTTTCTAAATTTGAAGAAGATTTTATAGATCAAGTCTATTTAAATCAGCTAGTCAAAATCGAACGAGCAGAAGCTATCGCTGCATTAAAAGCTGAACAAGCTACTGTTGAAGGATGGTGTAATTCTTCAACAAAGATCACTGAGATAATTAAGGCTCAGATTCCTCTGAGTGATAAACGTGGTCTGGGTTATAAATATGATACTCCAAAACCAACCACTGAACGTTCAATGCTTAAATTTGGAACGTTCGTATCCTCAGTAGCTGACACTTCTTCATCTCAGTACTCCTCGTCGATTACACCAATCCCTGAGGAAACTCCTACCTCCTCAAAAGGTAAGGAGAAAATGGTTTATTCAAAACCTACCTCTGTCTCTAAAGACAAAGGTAAAGGAATTGTTATTTATCAAAATCCTCAGAAGGGTACCTTAGTACCTAAGCTGAATGCTTCCAAAGCCTTAACTTCATTTGAGTTACGAATTATTAAATTGTGATTGTTTTATAATGAAATGCATGTTTTAAAAATTTTAAATTTCTTGTAATTTTTGGGACGTTACAGCGCGGCTTTCCACGCGACATCAAACCGCGGTGGAAATCGCGTAACAATCTGTTGGAATTTCGAAACAGAGAGTTGCGCGGCTTTCCACGCGACATCAAACCGCGGTGGAAACCGCGTAACCCTCTGTTTGGTTTTCCATTCTCCCACGCGCGCGACTTTTCCTGCGGTTTCATACCGCGTGGGAAACCGCACGTCTCTCTGACGCATCCAGTTAGGGTTTTATTTGTGTTGCTTCTTTTGTTTTCATTTTTCTTCACTTTCTTCTTCTTCCTTCTTCAAACATTTCCATCTCTCTATCTCGATTTGCTCTCCCTCTCTCTACCATTTTCAAGGTTTTCTTCCCTCATCTTCAAGATGAACAAGCACCATGAGGCACCACCCAAGCAAACAACTTAACTTCGGTGACTACCCGCGCACCCGGATGCCCGAGAGAGACAGACTGTAGAACACTGAGAATGACGAGAAGGATGACCGCCTTGCGCAGATGGCCGAAATAAGCTGTCAACCATTCGTAGAACGAGGCATCCGGCTGGACGGCCTACCGGCGGGATCACGCGTCGCCGAGATCATCCGGCAACAACAGTGGTCTTATTTTATCCGGGCTACACCAATGTATGATGGCGAGCTCGTCAAGACGTTTTACGCTAGCATGCACCCGGCCACATACCATGACCGCTACACTGTGATGGTCCGAGGGGTGCGCGTTCGGATCTCGCTGGACGACATTTGTGCGTACCACCGAGTGCCACGAAGCCGTGAGTTGGCAATGAGTTACGGGATGTCCCGTCATGAGGCGTTCAACGTCCAGCTAAGCCCGGTCATTGCGGGATCCCTACGACGGAACGGGGAGACGGATTGGGACAACACGAACACGCACATCCTTAAGAGTGATCTTCACTACGACCTCGCATTCCTTATGTTATTCGTCAAGGACAGCCTGAAGACATCCAGTCACAACACCACGACCGACAGTTAAATTGCTGAAGTGCTCTATTCACTTCAGCATAATCTGCCCATGGACGTCGGCCACATTAATTGGATGGAGATCCTAGATACGGGTATGTCACTTGATGGGATTTTACCCTTTCCATGCCTTATCACACACTTTTGCAGGGAAGCTGGGGTCCCGATCGGGAACCTAACCAGACCGAAGGGAGATTTCGGCGAGCGCCAATACAGAGCACAGATCACAGCAGCGGCGAAGCGCAAGAGACAACAGGAGGAGGACCCGAGTACTTGGCGATGACGGGCAGCCCGGACGGAGCCGATTCTCCTCGACTCAGATTCCGAGGACCCAGATTTTGATCCTACCGCGCCACAGGCTGACCAAGAGGAGCATTCTGGCGACACACCCCCGTACATTCGACGATTGGCCAAGCAGATGGAGGCTGGGTTTCGTGATGTGAACCCCGCACGCCTTACTCAGTATGGCATACTGGAGGTGCTCGATCCCGCACAAGGCAGAAGGAGAGTGCGCGAAAGGCAATCAGGTGGAGCATCGTCGTCACGACCCCATTAGTCATGGTTTGTTTTTTTCGTTAGCTTTTCAGTCGATGTTTCTGTTTCGTTGGTTTGATGTATTTTGTTGATGTTTCCTTAATTCCGGATAACTGTAATAACTGCATACTTGTATCGTCACTTTTTGTACCGCTCCGAATCAACACTTGCACATTGGGGACAATGTCCAGGTAAGGTTTGGGGTTGCCCAATCAGGCCCTTTTATTGCACGTAGATTTTCCCGTATTTTGCATGTCTAGATCATGTAAGCCAAAATCTCTATGTTGAATGATTGAGACCGACCATTGAGGGATGAATCTTACGATAGCAATGTGACCATTAAGGGAAGATCGGGAAAAGGCATGACTAGGGACATTAGTGGAGACCACCCCAATAGCGAGATTTGAGCCTAAAATGATGTATTTCATTTCGAGGGATTTAAACACTTAATTCGTATACACTTTTTCGAATTCCTTGTCGTGATTATAGAGTGATCTCGCTATAATTTTGCATCGAGTAGCAAAGATGACCATCGGGATATTAGGTGAGGGTATAGTAAACCTTATCGTGTGAACCTTAAGAGATGATTTCAGGCATTATGTGCATCTTGAACCCAGTTTTTATCTACCGTACCCTTGACCCATTATGTGTGTACCCAAAACTCCTTTTGCAGCCAAACACTCGCCAACTTTTTGTTTCAAACCCAACCATTAACCCTTAGCCAAAAGCCTTAGCCAACCCATATCCGAAAATGTGTCAACCATAAGCAGAAATGAATAGTGGAAGATAGAGCAGAAAGGAAAAATGTAGACCGGTCAGAAAGAGAAATTGGGTCATTCTAACCCAAGTAATAGAAAAGAGGGCCAATGTAGTCCCATTAAAATAAAGAGGGCCAATGATGCCCCACCAAAAAATAGCCAGTATCGATAGCAGATAAATAAGAGAGTCAAAGCGACTCCAGTGATGATCAACAGGGCCAAGTAACAGAAAAAGAAGCCCCGTTAGGATTTTTGATCCGTTTACCCTTCGTTTCATAACCATAACCCTATCCCCGTTACCACCTGATAAAAGACATGGATGATATTTTGGAAAATGTGATTATGGTATACCATTACTCTTACCGATAGTCCCTGTCTTGCTACTTGATTCCCTTCTGAGATCAATTTTTGGACATTGGTGCGTCTTTCATTAGAGTTGTCATGTGAATTCTCGAGTATCATTGTACATAACTTCCCTATACATGGCAACACGTGTGACAGCCTAGGTTCGAGTGAATAGAGAGCATTCCGTGAGGTAGGGTCGAGGCAAAATGTTTTCCCTAGCATGCTTAGACTTAGTGCGAACAGAGCAGTTGTAAGTTCAATTCACAATGGAAGGTATCGGTTAAACAAGATAAAGATGCGGTGAGGATGAGATAAACATTCACGGGTATGGATGAAATAGACGTGCAATACGGGTATCCGCTTGGGAATTATGCAGTTAGAGATTCATTGAGGTGTGCTTTTATTCTTTTTATCGCTATTTTGCTTGAGGACAAGCAACGCTCGGTTTGGGGTTGTTGATAACGCCAATTTTTAGCGTTATTTTCGGCCTACAACCCACAGAGAGTGGCTTATTTTGAAGCAAAGCAGCGTTGCTTTCACGTATTTCCAATGAATTGTGCAGGTATCCCGAGAGGAAACGACAGCCGAGAAAACGAGCAGAAAAGGAGCTGAAAAAGGAGCTACGTTGGGCCAAATGAAGGTCCAAGATTCAAGCCCAAATGAAAGTCCAAGATTCAAGCCCAAATGAAAGCCCAAGACCCGATCTAAGCCTGGACCATAGCCGATTTGCAACACGCGCGGTTTCCCACGCGACTTCAAATCGCGGGGAAAACCACGCAAATCTCTGTTTCCTTATTACTACTTGGCGATTCAAAAGTTAGGGCATACGAGATTCGAGACGACCGAAGGTAGGAAAGAGGCGAATTTGGAGAGCAGAGTTCATCATTTTCGCATCACGATAGAGAGCCGACTGAAGGGGATTGATATATCGTTTACGGATTAGAGCTGATAGAAGGGAACTGATCAGTACTACGTTTTTACATTGCGAACGATGTTTTACATGATTGATTTCTACTACATTCTTGCGTTCTTATCCAACCCCAACATGAACTAATCTTTAGATGTTGGGGGTTGGAGGAACTGTGGTTTCAATTAGAGATGACCTGTAACCGACTTGATTTATAAAGTATTTGATTTGAGTTTTCTTAGCCAATTGTAGTCTGATCAGCTTTAATTGATTTAATGGTTTTTGATTAAGTCCGAGAGGATTAATTGACAACTAGATCGGATAATCAAGTGTCGGAAAAGAGATTCGGTTAGAGATAGCCGAATCACCTTTTCGCCCTGAAAAGTTTAACCTAATGTATTTTAAACCACCGGTAGAGATCGAGAGATAAAACTGGTGAGTCTTAGAACAATATCCGTTATTGCTTGAGAAAGAATAGCGGTTAGCTTTCGCAAACTAGGGTTTATAGTAAGAGTCGGTAATCGTTGTTCGGATTTTGTTCATCGATATCATAACCATAGGGAATCCAACCCTAAACTTTTTTATCCATCAAAGTCTCTTCAAATCTTTTGTTAATCAATTTTAGTTTTATTTAGTTTTAAACAATTTCCAAACCACAAACCAAAATTTCGACCGTTCAGTTAATAGCAATTGTAGTGATTGTGATACTTAGTTCCTAGTTCCCTTGGTTCGATACTCGTACTTACCGTACTATTACTTGATTCGACCCGTACACTTGCGGTTAGATTAAGGGGGGGTGTAAACCCGGCTATCAGTGACCAGTGTCACTATCGCACGACATAGTCGCCATCGCCCCCTGATTGTTTAAAAACGGGATTTTGACCCCCTTCTCTCATTGGTTACTTCACAAACCCCTTCGCCCTTCTCTCTAAACCGAACCCCTTCACCCCCATTTTCGATTTTGAGCCCTTGAGACCCTAAGACTCGAGATTTCAAGTGATTCTTTTTCATCTAGCAAGGTTTTGGGAGCTAGAGCTTGAGCCTCTTCACTTCATCCTCCTCATCAAGTTTCTAGAGTTTCATCCAACTCTTTTTCTTCATTTTGAAGAAGTGAAGTTTGAAGTTCATTTTGGTAACCCTAGAGGGGTTTTAATGGTGGATTCAATTTGTGGTTAAGATAATCCTCTCTTTTCCTCCATCTAAGAAATTAGGGTTTTGGTTTAAATTGAGATGTTGATGTAAAATGTTTGGGGAATGATTCTAAGCACTTGGATTTATTGGTTTTATGTTGGGAGTTTGTGGATCTAGGTTTCTTTGGAAGGTTGCTCATGGATCCAAGTTCTTCAAAGAAGCAAAATGGGGTAAAATCTAGATTTAGCCTAAATCTAGCAAGGTGCGTTCAAGTTAATTTGTGAAAACGTTGTACATGCAAAAAAATGTCTATTTTAAAGTGTTTATGTGTTTAACATGAAATTAACAATTATTGGGTTATTTGGTGGGTTTTGATTATTTAAGAAGTTTAACTTTATAATCCTGGTAAAACACCCACATTTGGGATTTTGGGGGAATTTGATAAATAAATCGTGAAGGAAAGTGTTTCGATGATTTGTTGCATAAATGAAAGTTATTTGGTAAATATACATTTTTGATGTTTGTTGGAAATATGCATAATTATCGTTATGGGTCAGTTTGGAAATATAAAGGTATGAATTAATCATATCTTTGATGCATGTGTTTGCACATATGTCAATTAAATGTGTTTTATTGCATTAATGACCTTTATTGACTAGTCAATTGAATTGTTGAGCCTTTGACTCGTATTTTGACTTAAGTGAGTCTTGGGGACTTTGGTCTGATATAAATTACTCTTTATTGAGTTTTGAGATTATATGCATTTGAGTCATATTTATTTATATAATTACATGTGTTGAAGATGTTGGACATTCTTTTGGGATTCATGTAATTGTTAGACTATGATGCATTGGATCCATAGACATATGAGTCGGTCTTATTTATGGGGTCGAATGGCTATTGCGTGGTTGGACTCCGGGACTCATGTTTTATGACCATAAACTTTGCAAGTGGTCTCTAGGAGGGTTGAGTCTGGAAGTGCTACGTGGGAGATCAGTACTGAGACTTTCACCGTTAAGGTAATGCCTTGGAGGTAGTTCTGTAGTGTGCCGAGCCTTGTGGTGGAAGTCCTGGGGATGGACACTAAGGTCGATTGTCTCTTGAGGAGGAACTTGTTGAGAAATCGTACGGACACTTGGACGTATAGTCGTGAAGTGTTATACGATTAACATTGTACGAATGGCATACTTATGTGTTTCCTCCACTCTCAATGGATACGAGTCTCCCTCGTTGTTTTCAAATATAACTTTCGAATATTGTGATACACATGCTTTATTACCGTTTGAGCCTTGTGCGAGTAATTGCAAGTTTTGACTTTAATATTGGAACCCCTACACATATATTAAGGTTTGCTTGAATGATTATTCTCATGCTTTGGTATTTGGACTTTATTTTTATTTTATGTTTTGCGTGAGTTATCGAGTTTGGTTCCATGTTTTCGGGATGTTTTCCAATTAAATGTTTTGTCACGAGAAGTGGGATTCTTAGAGAAGACATTACTATTTATTCTAAATATTTTGCTTAATGGCAAATGTGTTTCAAAGTCATATCATTTCCGTTTAAAATGTATATTTATATATATTGATGAAAACACTGGAACTCACTAGGCGTTAGCCTAACCTTTTTATTTGTCGGCATGTGCAACAAGTCCCGGTTGGGGTATGATTCTAGCGACACAGTGAAGAGTGAAATGTTAGTTAGACGCACGCCTATGAGAGATGTTTCCGCGATTGTAGTTAGCGACTAATCTGGGATTTTAGTAACACCCGAGCTTGATTTAGTCTTTGTATACGACTTGGGTATTTAATTGTTTGAGGCTAATCATATGATTTAATTTGGGATATTTCAAGTATTGCTTTATAGGTAGAAATTCTATTATTTTTGGATGTAATATTGAATTTTTTTAATTAGTTGCTCTATCCAAATTTGAGGGTTTTACAAGATGTCACATAAGTGAACATGGGGTTACAAGATGTTTTTTTGGCTTAAAGAATCGTTTTGAAGAACAAAGGTTACATGTGTGAACATAGCTTTTCCATTCTACACAGATTTTGAATTGAAATTTGTTCACTTCTGAACTATGTATCTTTTGTTTTTAAATATGTGGATACACTTGTAAACCGTGTAATTTTGTTTCCAGTATAAGTGAAAACACATATGAATAGTGTTTTTTAGTATGTGTGAATACCATTATGAATTGTGTAGTTTGGGTTTTGTTATCATTAATGATGAATATACTTATCTACATTGTGAATTGATTAACTATATTTGAACACATATGCACATGGGTGTAACACCCTCACATTTGAAAAGAGCAACTAATTTAAAATTTTCGATATTACACCAAATAAAGGATAAAAATCCCTTTCTCCAATTCAACACTTGAAAATACCCCAAATTAAAGTCTGTAATTAACATCGACAATTATTAACTCAAGTCTTATACAAAAAACTAAATATAGGCCGGGTGTTACTAAAATCAATCCCAGAAGCTATCTCAAGAAGTGCGGAAGGCTTCACCGAATAGTTACACTCTTCTTATGCGTCTAACTAGCACTCGTGTAATGCCCGTAGTTTCTCCTAAGTAAGTCGAGTTGGTAGGATTCGATTTATTTGAGTTATGGTTATTTGGCCCCACATATCTGTTAGAAACTCCACTAAAAACCTTAACATTTATGCATGGGACTTGAGTTGGGGTTTTTGGGCATTTTTTTGGCTCTCGGTACATATTGTGCGAGCGTGACAGCGATTATTCCAGGGGGCACTTTCGCGTGTCACTTCCGCGAGAATTGTACCGTGGGGTCGGGTCATTCGGCGGGAGTGACCAGCGAGAGTGCCACAGGGCACAACCATCGTGCACAATCGCCCATGAGTGTCTAAAGTATAAAAACACCCGGCTTTTGACCTAGTTCTTCTCATTCCCACTTTTCCAAACACAATTTTGAGAGCATTTATTGAGCTCTTTCAACCCCAAACCTACTAAATTTCTAACCTAAAAAGTGTTGAGGATCTTTCTTGGAGCCTCAAGAACACTAGAAGAGCATTTATTGTGAAGCATCTCAAGTTCTCACCTCATCTTCATCAATTTCAAGGGTTTTGCTAACTTTTCTAGGTTTTTGCTAAAAACCTACATTGTAAGTTTCTAAACACTTTGTCAACACTAGTACGTATCATTAATTGTTTTTTGTCTTTATAACTAACATTACCTTGTAAAACCCCATGTGTGCATTATAATACTCATGTCTTCACATTTTTAGAGTTTTGGTACTTTTGGGATGAGAAATGAATCATTTGAAGCTTAAAATACATGGATGTCACGATGTTTTGATGTTGGACCATCTGGAAAGATTAAGCCATATCTTAGGGTTTGGGCTTAATGGGATGACTTTTGGCTTAATGGGTATAGTCTTAATTTGATATTTAAATCTTGACTTAAAATGAATTATGCTATCTATAGTCTTAACTTGATATTTAAATCTTAACTTGATATTTAAATCTTAACTTAGTGCACCCATGGGTGTCCCTTCAAGGACACAGTACCTCTAGTGCGCACGCCGTGCCAGGCTCCACCTCAAGGATACCCGATCTTATTGCATGTTCGTTCTCTAGTTGAGTTACAACCTCAAGGTTCACATTCGACCTTTAGTGCATACTCACTAGCATTCAAGATAGGAGCCTCAACTCCTTACTTGATAACACAGATGTCTAACCCTCATGCATAAGTGTTTAGAACATCAAAACCACAAAACCCACAATCCCGGAGTCCAACCCATAAAGGTTCATCTCCGCAACATCGGGACGAAAACAATGCCTACTCGGACATTTTTCCCAAAGTGAGAAACACCAAAACTCCTTTCTATTCAATTATGACGGATTCGTATATCTATGGATCCAATGCATTACAGTCTAAAACACATGACTCCAATTGAATGACACACACACTCAAAACATGTATTCTCAAATAAGTGCACTAAATGCAAACTATACACAAAGCCCCACACACGATATTAAAACCGGAGAAATATCCTCAAGACTTCTTTGAGCCAAAATTAAGTCAAAAGACTCCACACTCATGTGACTAATTCCAAAATACTCAACTAAAGTCAAAACGTGCATTTACTCAAGGTTTATACAACTCACGCTCAAAATGTTATTTAGTCAAAATCTCCTGTTGTAGGGATAACTCGTCTTCAAAGAAGAACCAACCAATTTGTATTACAAATTTACATTTCAAATGTATTAACATCAAATAATAAACATAAACCCGTCAAATTATTAAAATCATACTCTTTATGATTTATTTTTATAGAATGACTTAATGCCTTAAATCCAAACATTTTTTAATGTTATATAAAATCAAATGTGTAAAACTGCAATATTTTCATAAAATAAACCACAATTGATAAATCTTCAAAGAAAATACTTTAAGACTCAAAAACAGATATTTCTGGCATGTACAAAAATTTCACAAAGCAACTTGAACTCACCTTCCTAGATTTAAGCTAAATCTAGATTTTACCCCAATCTTGAGTTTCTTTGAAGAAACTTGAATCTTCAAGCAATTCTTCCTAATCCACTTAGGTTTCGATAAAAACCTAGAAAACCCAAAGAATCTCTAGAATTGAAGATGGATACTTGGTCTTGCATCATAAGATGAAATCACTATCTTTTGATGGATAAGGAACACTTTAATCTCCATTAAAAAGCCCCAAATTTTGTTAAGGTTCAATTTGGGTGAAGAGGAACCAACTTGGGAGAGAAAAGAAAGAGTTGAGAAGTGAGAAATGAGAAGAAAGAAGGAAAAATCGCACATTTAAGGCTCTGATACCCATCGGCTACATTGCCATACGACAAAGGGCATTGTTGCACAGAGTGTACCGAATGTGCCTCTTCAGCTGCGACTTTGCCAGACGACTTTGACATTGTCATAGTCGCATGACATTGTTGTTGGGCCTGTACCGAGCTTCGAAACTCGACTTTTCTCGCACGAAACACCCACAATTATCTTAGAGACTAAAAGCAATAAATTCCTAACTCAAAACCACAACTTAGAAACTACAAAAAAGCACATGGTGACTTTTATTTACCGAAAATTACAGGCGTAACAATGGGTGAAAACACAATTTGTTTTGGTTTGCATTATGACAATAATGGAATTTTTGAGTCAATTGTTACATGTGTGAACAAAATCATGGAATAAATGTTTTTATTATGGAATAAGTGTATTGGTGAATGTATGTTTAACATTACAATATATGAACTAGGGTATTATTTGTTATGCACATGGGTGCAATTTTTTTGGACAATTGTTACATCTGTGAACAGAAGTATGGAATAAGTGTAATTTTGGTTTTTACAATAGGTGAATACCCTTATGAACTGTGTATTTTTTTTGTTTTGGCTATAAGTGCATGAACTTTTGAATTGTGAATTATGGTTTTCAGGTTATGTTAATACCAAGTACCTTTTGTTATCACTTTAGGGTATACACTTCTGATCAGTGTATTCTTTGCTATGTATTGGAGATTGCACTTATGAACAGTGTTATTAGATTTTAACTATAACTTAACACTTAAACGGTTTATGATTACATATATTAAATGTGTATTTTGAGTTTCAATTTATGAGAAGACACTATGTTGTTGGTTTTAAGTGTAAGGGAATAAAATTATGAACAATTTGTTATTACGTATATGAACTATGTCTTTTTGGATTTCAACAGATGAGAATACAATGGATTTCCGGTTATCACTTTAGGGGTATACACTTATGCACAATGTAAACTTTGATTTTAGCTATATTTTAACATGTGTGAACAGTTTATCATCTCGGCTATAGTGGTATACAGTTGTGACATTTATCAAAATAGCACTGATGATACTGAGAGTATAGTCATCTCGGCTATAGTGTCATGCAGTTGTGACATCTGTCACAATAACACCATTGGTATCGAGAGTATGGTTATCTTGCCTATAGTTCCATGCAGTTGTGACATCTGTCAAAATAACATCAATGGTACTAAGAGAATAGTCATCTTGGCTATAGTGTCATGCAATTGTGACGTCTGTCACAATAACACCAATGGTATCGAGAGTATGGTTATCTCGCTTATAGTGTCATACAGTTGTGACATCTATCATAATAGCACATGATGCTCACCTCGACTATAGAGTCATGCTGTTGTGACATCTGTCATGATACCAGTGATGTTATTGAGTGGTTGGTCGCCCCGACGAATGTGCCAAGTAATTGTGATAATGACACAATAATGGGTACAATAACATCTAATGTACCGAGAGTTGGTGCATCTGGTGCGATTATGACATTCGATTGTGACAATGGCATGATAGCAGGAATGATAACAATATCCGGTGTGATTGTGCCAGGGGCACTATAGCAATCGGGTCCTGAAGTATAAAAAGTGGTTTTGAAGCTAGCGTTTATCACTCTTATGTATCTTCTTCACTCCTTTGATTTGGATGATTTTGGAGCCTTAGGGTCCGATTTTTGGATGCTTTTTAGAGCAGATGGAAGGTTTTCGTAGAGATTGAAGATCTAATATGGTTGATTTAAAAGGTTCTTAATGAGGTGAGCTTTCGGATTTTTGTGAGTTTGAATCGTAGGTTAACTCTTGGTGTATTTTGGTTTGGATGGTATCTTAAGATGTTTTCTTGGCGAGTTTTGCTTCTCGAACCCAAACCTTTATAAATAGGAGGTAGTGGTTTGGAAATTGGCAACTAGGTTTAACATAATCTATCAAGATGAGTTCAAATTGTTTACGAAAACCTTGTACATGCCAAAAATGTTCCTTTTGAAGTATTAAAGTGTTTTACTTGGGTGTTTATCAAATGTGTTGCTTTGATGAAATTTGTATTTTGGATACACTTGATTTTATAAATATTGTAAAATGCTCACATTTGCGTTTTTTGACATTTTGATAAATAAATCATATTAGTATGTTTTTTTATGATGTAGTGTATAAATGGAAGTCATTTGACGTAAATGTACCTTTTTAGTGTATGTGGTTTTATTAACCATGTGAAAATGCATATTATTAAGTTATTAAGCATTCAGAAACTTTAAATGGTATATTTCATTTGGAAAATGATTTACCCTAACTCATGATAGGTTTTTGAGTCAATCACACTTTGGGGTGTGTAATTGCATAAACGCTGGTTAAATACGGTTATTGCTTATGATGACTTTTATTTTATAGTCCATTGTGTTGTTGAGATTATGGTTCGGTTTTGACTCAGATGAGTCTTGGGGACATTTGTCCGGTTTGATTTACTTTATGTTAAGATTTTAGATTTATATGCAGTTATGTCATATTTATTTTAAAGTTACATGTTTTGAGTGCGTTAGTCACTCAATTTTGAGTCATGTAATTTAGACTGTAATTGATCCATAGGCATAGGAATCGGTTTGAAATTGGATAGTTGTCCCTATATTGTAGCTAGAAACTCGGATCAACGGAGGACTCAAGGTAAAGACTTGGATAGAGTTGAATTTGATGAGCGTGTGTGTTGATCCAAACCCTCAGTGATTTGATAATGACCCTCTCTTAAATACTTAGTGAAAATTGTATGTAAACAATATGTATCAGAGTTTCACTATCGCTGATACGTACTAAGATCTTACAGTACCGCTGATAGGAACTCTCGCTCTTTAAATTAAACATTCAGCGAACACTGTTCACCATAATGCGCTGAGTCTGTTCAGTCCTTATGATGATCGCTGATAAGTTAGTTGTTTACTTATAATCCCTGAAGACAAGTTTCACGTCAACAAAGGTTCTACGCTGAAGTCGAAGATCAAGCTCAAGAACCAGCGACAAGTCTACTAATGAACTGATGCGGATCAGCGAAGACTCAGATTTGTCCACTCAACGTGAAGTATCAAGTACAAGACTTCAGCTATCGCTGAACTTTATCATTCGCTGAATAGTAAATGATAATCGCTGAATCAACGAAAGCTGGTCATGAAGTCCTCCGTACAAAGTACTTTTGTCTTAACCTCCCTTGCACGCCACCGTACGAAATGTCAGAAAAGAACCTCCGAAAATCTGAGATCGTACAACCACTCTGATACTACACTGTTCATTCATGCGGCTACTAAAGTTGTCAACAAAGGTCAATGACATGCAACCAATCCGCTGATGACACGTGTAAAGCGTATACTGAATTGCATTAAATGCATGCAGTATATAAAGAGATGAACTCACTTCATTTGAAGTAACTTGCTAACTCTGGACAAGTTCAAATCTCTCTCAAGATAGGATTTTATTAGTAATCTCCATATCCTTCTTAGTGCAAGAAACCTTAGTGTTCCAACTTGTTTAGATTTAGGTTTATCCTTAATCTTGTTTCCGCAACAAGCTGTAAATTGTTAATGATTTATCAATAAACAATTTAGAAAAGTAAAATAGCGTGTTTGTATTCAACCCCCCCTTCTACAAACTTGTATAGGCCTTTCGGGACCAACAAGTGGTATCAGAGCGGATTTGTTTAATCTCATAAACAAGATCTAATCTAAGATATTTATCTTCCTTGCTATTATCTGAAAATGGCCTCCCACACAAACACAAATTACATAGACAATGGTTCTCTTGCAAAACCCCCTAGATTTTCCAGAGACAACTTCAACTTATGGAAAAATAGGATGATGCTCTTCCTAGAAGGTGTAGACCCTACTATGACCTACTATCTTGAAAACGGCCCACACATCCCTGTAACTATTGATCCTTTAGTTCCAGCCACTGCAACTCGAGCTGCTATTCCTGAAAGGCTGATTCCAAAGGAAATACACATGTGGACCGATGAAGATAAGAAGAAAGTGGCTATAGATACAAAAGCCAGATCCATACTATCCATGGCCCTTCCTGACGAAGTCTACCATTCCGTCATGAACCTGAAATCCTCAATAGCCATGTGGGACACAATATGTGTTCAGTATGAAGGAACGTCTGAAGTCCAGGATTCAAGAAAGATCAACCTGGTAAGACAATACGAAAGCTTCATTTCTGGTAAGAATGAAACTCTCTCTGAAGTTCATCAACGTTTTAATTGCTTAATTATAGATCTAAAAACGGTTGGTACGGAATATTCTAACTTTGAAGTGCTGACAAAGTTTTTAGAATGTTTACCTGAAAGCTGGGACAATTATTCCATGTGTCTCAAGCTGTCAAAAGATCTAAGATCAATGACACTTGCTACCTTATATGACACATTGCTGAATCATGAGCAATCTAGCCATCTTAAGAAGAATCTTGTAAAAGATTCCAAAAGCACCCCTGTTGCTTTAATCTCAGAGGAACCTTCTACTCAGCGACCCGTGGTCACTATCACTGAGTTAGAAAGTAACTCTGAAAGGTCATCAGATTCTGATTCTTCAGATGATGATGAATCCTTGGCTCTCCTAACTAAAAAGTTCAGGAGATTCGCCAAGAAGAAAATGTTTAGAAAGAACAAAACTCTTTCTATAGCTGACAAGCCTAAGTCATCAGCTTTTGTTGATAAGGCTACTGCTACTTGTTTCAACTGCGAAAAGACAGGTCATTTCGCTAACGAGTGCAGGTCAAAGAAAATCATGAGACCTTCAGCTTTTACAAAGAAATCCTTTGTTCCAAGGAATAAAGACGACAAATACTCAAAGCTGAAGGAGAAGTATGCAAAGCTGAAAAGCTTTAAGAAGAAAGGAAAAGGCCTGATGGCTGACTATGATTGGGCTGCTTCTGATGAAGAAGCCTCATCATCTGATTCTGAAGATGATGAAGCAAATCAATGTCTCATGGCCAAGATTGAAGAAGAGGAAGAAAGTTCAGACATTCCCTCCACTTCAACATCTGCCATTCAGGTATCACCTTCCTTCTTTACCAATATTGCAAATATTGATGAAGCTGATAGTCTCCGTAAAATCGAACTGCTAACTAGAAATTTATACGAAGCCATGAACGGCAAAGCTGTGGTTGAAAACCAAAATCTTGATCTCGCTGAAAAGCTTAAAAACTGCCACCTTCAAATAGAAAAGCTTTCTAAATTTGAAGAAGATTTTATAGATCAAGTCTATTTAAATCAGCTAGTCAAAATCGAACGAGCAGAAGCTATCGCTGCATTAAAAGCTGAACAAGCTACTGTTGAAGGATGGTGTAATTCTTCAACAAAGATCACTGAGATAATTAAGGCTCAGATTCCTCTGAGTGATAAACGTGGTCTGGGTTATAAATATGATACTCCAAAACCAACCACTGAACGTTCAATGCTTAAATTTGGAACGTTCGTATCCTCAGTAGCTGACACTTCTTCATCTCAGTACTCCTCGTCGATTACACCAATCCCTGAGGAAACTCCTACCTCCTCAAAAGGTAAGGAGAAAATGGTTTATTCAAAACCTACCTCTGTCTCTAAAGACAAAGGTAAAGGAATTGTTATTTATCAAAATCCTCAGAAGGGTACCTTAGTACCTAAGCTGAATGCTTCCAAAGCCTTAGTGATTCATTCATCTGGTTCTAGAAATCAGACCTCTGGATCAGTTCAGCGACCTACTCCTAGACTCAGAGTAGATATCCTTGGTAAGAAATCTGAAGAACTGAATGTTCGTCCTATTTCAAAAACCAATAGTGTACTTGGTGCTGGCACTTCTAATTCCAAATTAAAAGCTCAGCACTCAAGTGGTCCTAGAACTAATTTTAGTTATAGGAAATGTTATCACTGTGGACTTACCGATCATATTGCAAGTAAGTGTCCCACAGCCACCAAAGCTGATAAGATAGCTAAGGTGAAGATAGCACCCAAGAAGACCAAACCAGTTGCAATTCAGGTCAAGGTGACTCCTACCTCTGAGGTCAAGAAATTGACCAAAGTGAAGAAAGACAAAGCTGAATCTTCAAATGCTGCGAAGACTGCTGAACCCATTCCAACCTCTTCCACTGACAAACGCGTATACATGGCGAAGTGGGTACCCAAGCAAAACTAATCTTCCTTTGTATTGCAGGTTAAGAAGGGTATCTGGTATCTCGATAGCGGATGCTCTAGACACATGACTGGAAAGAAAAGCCTGCTCGCTGAATACAAGGAAGAGAAGGGTCCCTCTGTGACTTTCGGTGGAAATGGAAAAGGACACACCCGAGGGTATGGTGTACTTTCAAATGGTACAACATCCTTCAGAAGAGTCGCATATGTTGAAGGGCTGAAGCATAATCTTCTGAGCATCAGTCAGCTTTGCGACATGGATAACAAAGTGATTTTCACTAAGGAACTTTGAAGGATAAAATCTTCAGCGGTTCACATTTAATCAGCGATACGTTTATACATTCTTGTATAGGCTTCGGGATAAAATCAACTTTTATAATCCATTTCATCATCTTCTCTCTGAATAAATTTGGTTAAACTGATATCCAGGTATGTTTTCTCTCCCTGACAATCGCATGTAAATGCAAGATTTCAAAATAAATTGCATCGCTGAATATCTCTTCCTTAACAGCGATATTTTGAAAATTCCTTAAACCTTCACTGATATTTCTATTCAGTGCTTCATGTTTTTTTAAAGAGTCCCTGAGTTTTTTTTAAAACCTCAGAGACATCCTAAAAGAATGTGAAAGGACAGTTGTGACGTCATTGCAACGGATAACACTCGGCACGATTTCTTTCTGACACACGTTTGCACGTTTTGTTCAAACTTCCAATCAAATGCAAACACGTGTCCGTGTCATGATGAAAACCTTTTCCCGTTCAAGGTTTTCTCTCTCTAAAATCCCTATATAAACAACTCTTGGTTTATATTTGTCTTTTACGCGAACAATCTTTCTCCGCAAGAAAAGAATTCTTTGTTGCATTTGTGCTCTCAAAAACCTCAAGAACTGTTCATCATCTTGGTATTCAACTTCAAGGTTAATATGTTCTTATTTTTTATCAAATGCGTATAACTTGTTTTCGATCTTCTCTTTGTTTTAACAAGATCAAACAAAAGAACCTTTTAAAATAAAATCATTTCTTTCATGGTTTTATGAACACAACCATTTCATGGTTGTTCTTCAAGTTTTAAATCTAAATCTTAAACTTGTTCTTCATTCGTATCCATTTTTCTTTTAGAAACTGGAATACAAGATTTTATGGGTTTTACTTTTCTTTTAAAATCAAGAAAAACCCTAATCTTCATTAAGACATTTTTTTTGTCTGAATGAAATGGACAAGATTCGAAAAATCTTAACGGAAATTTCTTTCCACATTAAGATAATTCTTATTTGTTAACATCTTTGGTTGAACTGATAATACAGTGATATGGCATCTTCAAAGCTGAATGTTACCGCTGAATCCATCTCCACTGACTCTGAGGAAATGGAAATCTTCAAAGCCCCCCAGGTGAAGTTCAAGCTGGATCAACTCGATTGGACTAAGGCCAACAACCTCTCAGCTCTTCTCGAGTTTCCTCCTCGGAAGCAAGTATCACATCTGGACGATGCTGTAAATTTTCTGAAGAACAGCCCTATCTACACAGCCCTGACCATAACACCTCCTGCCAGTCAGCGGCTCTTATCCCAGTTCTGGTACTCTGCCAGACACACTGAGCTACCCTCTGCCAAAGATCCATCCAAAACCATAGACTGCATACTCAGCGATACTGAGTATGGCACCATCAAGATCACACCCGCAATTATCCGCAAAGCCCTAAACTTCCCAAATGCCTCCAAAGAAAAACCCTTCATTCCATTCCCTGACCACAAAAAGCATGCTGACAGAGAAGCAATCATTGCTTTCCTTGACGCAATGGGTTATATCTGGGATATTGGAAGGGACAAGAAGCCTGAGAAGAAACTGACGCTGATAAAGAAATCCAAGATGCCCAGCGAGATGAATTTCATCTTCGCTCACCTGATCAGCTGCATGACAGCGAAATCCGGATCTTCTGATCAAGCCGCCCAACCTCAGCAGTCCATGGGATACGCACTGCTGAAAGGTCTAAATATTGACTGGGCCTCCATTATTTATGAAGACCTGATTCAACGTGTCGATTCTGCCGCTGACAGACCAGCATGGGTTCCTTACCCACGATTCATCAGCGCCATCTTTCAATATGGCCTGAAGGACAGCTATCATGAAGAGGGTGATCTGAAACTTTCTCAGATTGGCCCTAAGGTTCTCGACTTCAAGCCTGTCGCCAATGAGGTACGTCTCTCTACTCTTCTCACTCTTCTAAATTCTCCGCTTTCTATGGCTCCTTCAGCGACTATACCAATCGCTGATACCCCGGCCACAACATCCTCTCCTTATAAGAAAAGGAAACCCTCTCACACCCAACTTGATTCCAAAAGGATCAAGAAAACCAAGGAGCAACCCCAGCAATTCCATGCTGAAGACTCCTCAGCTCATTCTGAAGAGCTGAAGGAAAGTTCCGTGGTACGCTCTGCCACACCCGTGCAAGCCATCCCTCCAATCCAGACTTCAGCGTCTCCAAACGCTGAGGTTAGAAACTTGGAAACTACCCAACCTCCCTCAGTCTCTCAAAAGACTGATGAAGTGATTGTCAGCGATTCCAACGCTGAACTCAGAACCCGAACCCCAATCTTAACCTTCGCTTCTCCCTCCACTCACTTGGACACTCCTCCAGCAAACACTGGAGATGCCATCATTCCAGAAGCCGCCGCTGATGCTTCTCAACTAATGATGAAGAAAGGACCTTCAGAGTTCACCATACCTCACCGTACTTTCGAAGAGGATATGGAACACTACTCAGGAACCTGCAACTTCGACGAGTTCATAAATCCTCCTGCAGGTTCTAATCCCACCTTAAACACTGTAACTAAACCTGAAACTTCTGAGCTTTCCTTTGTTCACAAGTACTTATATGTTACAGGTCCTAATTTGGGAGACATCAACGCCTCGCTGAAGTCCGTGGAAACAAAGTTGTCCAGTCTCACCACCACACTCTCCAACAACTCAACAGCTGTAACAAACGCTGGAGAGAACTTGACAAAGCTGACAACGGTGGTGGAGAAGAAAGCTTCCACTGAAGACATCAAGAGTCTTGATAAGACGCTCAGCGATTTTGCCAAGGTGCTCTGTGACATCTACACTGACTACACAAGCCTCAAAACATCAGTTTCGACCATGTCCAGCGAAGTAACAACGCTGAAGACATCGGTTGAAAAACTCGAGGGTGATATGTCAGAGGTCAAGACTGACTTAGGCTCTGTAAAGACCGACGTTAGCTCTATGAAGACGATGATCGAGACGCTGGTAAACAAGGCAAATAGTCCAGCTCCTGCTCCTGCCCCTGTCCCTATTCTGGAATCTTTCACAGAGGAGGATCGCACAGAGCTGAGGAAAATCACGCCTGCTATTTCTGGCCTAGAAGACAGAATAGCAAAGCTTGAAGGTTGTGTGAAAATCTCTGGCCCAGAAGACAGAGATAACACCAATGCTGAGTCTGCCCATTCCTCCCCCAGTCATCATGAAAAAGAGGGGGAGAAGAGCGCTGAACATTCCAAGGAGAAAAGCGCTGAAGATCTTGAGAAAAGCGCTGAAGATCTGAACAACAAAAGCGCTGAAGACCTTTCCCATGATGAATCTATCAAGGGAGAGAGGAATGAAGATCTGACCGCTGGACCTCAGGGAGATGAAAACCCTGAGGGAACCGAGAAGCTCACCTCTGTATCTGAGGGGGAGCAACTCGAAGAAGATGCTGAAAATTCAGAAGCAGAAGAAGATGAAGACATCGACATCCCTGACGACAAACCATCCTTCTCTCCAAGAAAGGATGATGATGATGATGAAGATGACGACGATTTCTTTATCGTCAAACCTGCCCCAAGGATCAAAGCTCTTAAAGGAATCTCAATAAAAGAACCATCAGGGGAGAAGACAAAGACAAAGCCCTCAGCCTCTGGCGCTGAGAAAAGCAAAGACAAAGGCCTCGCTGAAGATGAAAATCTAGCGATTCTCTTTGAAAAGCCGGTTTGTCAGGTAAACTAAATCTTTACTTTTTCCTTCCCTGAACTTCTCAACAACTCACTAAGTTCTCCAAACCTATATACACATCCACATTATTTTTTCTATCTTTTCTACCCAAGTTCTTCTACCCAATTCTTATCTGTAAGATCGCTGCTTTTCAGCTAGTCCTCTCCCCTGTTTGAGGATGTCGCTGAAGGTTCTACTGTTGCGACTTCACAAATAAAGCCAGCTGCTGCTGATGAAATAATCCCAGTCTTGGATTTAATCTCTGAGACTGATGAACCAGAAGAACAACCTCTCTTGCACAATAAGAGACCTTCCTCAGTTCCTCAAAGGCTGAGTGAAGAAGATCAAAAGAGAAGAGAAGAAATAATAAAGCGATTCGAGGATCAGCGAATCATTCTAAGGCGTGATCAACTGCCTTCAGTTCCTCCTAAGTTTAGAATTTCAAAAGCTGAATATCAGGACCACCTTAGAGCTGAACGCCTCATTGCTGAAAGAAAGGAAGCTGAAGAGAAAGACAGAGAATACGCCATCAAGCTCACTCAAGAATCTGTCAAAGACCCCAAGCTGAAGCGTGTTCCCATTCAAATCCAACGAAAGCTATGGGAAGAAGCCCAGAAGATCGTGGAAAAGAAAACTGAAGTTTCTCAGACCACCTTGATCTGGTGTAAAGAGAAAATTCACTTCAGATATCGTCCAGCGAAGATCAACAAGGTATTCATCTCTGGAAGAACATCTATCGGAGTACCTATTGTTGACATCAAACTGTTCAGAGAAGATGGCACATCTGAAACCTTTCGCGCTGACACTGTAAAAAGGTATGGTCTCTCTGAATGGCTGGAGATGAGGTTAGCTATCCAACCATCACAATCTAAGTACAAGAATCATTTCGAAAAGCTGATAAACAGACAGATCGACTTGATATCTTCTTGTATGGATATTCCTCCTGTTCCTGATCTAAAGCCGAAAAGAAAAAAGAGGTTCTCCAAGGAAGAAACGTCAAGATTCAAACTCAGGACTTGTCATACGAAATGAAACTGGAATTGGTTTCTCTCGCGCTGAAGTACTTGGTCCTGATCCTGATCTATCTGCCCTTGACATCTCTTTGCCACCATGTGAACTTTTCGTCCCTGGTAAAGTCATCAGTAATCCTTATGGAATATTCTTTCTTGACTACGACGGACGTAAATGCTTTCAACGGATCGCTGAGCTCCCAATCACTCCAATCGAACAGCTCAGAGATCTTATCTACTGGTGTGACTTCAGAAAGGACATTCAGGCACGACACCTAAAACCCTTGATCTTTCAAGAAGCGCTGAAGAAAAGAAAACAAGGTGTAACGGTTCCTGACTGGATGATTCCCACTGAAAAGACGACCCTTGATGAACTTCTCATTAAGGAAGAACCTTTTGAAAACTGATATAATCTCCTTTTTCTCTATTGTATCAGTTATCCTTCTGTACTTGTAATTTATTTCGCTTGTACTTGTAATCTTTCTGTTCTTCATTGTAACCTGATTCAAAGATTTAAAGAAAGATTTCAGCGAATGTACTTTACTCCATCAGTACTGAAAAGATCCCAGAAAACAGTAAAAGGGACAAATATTTTATGAGTTCTTTTTATCCTTATGTTTTCATTAAATAGCAATTTTCTTTGTTGCTATGTCATAATCAAATAGGGGGAGATTGTTGATCCAAACCCTCAGTGATTTGATAATGACCCTCTCTTAAATACTTAGTGAAAATTGTATGTAAACAATATGTATCAGAGTTTCACTATCGCTGATAAGTACTAAGATCTTACAGTACCGCTGATAGGAACTCTCGCTCTTTAAATTAAACATTCAGCGAACACTGTTCACCATAATGCGCTGAGTCTGTTCAGTCCTTATGATGATCGCTGATAAGTTAGTTGTTTACTTATAATCCCTGAAGACAAGTTTCACGTCAACAAAGGTTCTACGCTGAAGTCGAAGATCAAGCTCAAGAACCAGCGACAAGTCTACTAATGAACTGATGCGGATCAGCGAAGACTCAGATTTGTCCACTCAACATGAAGTATCAAGTACAAGACTTCAGCTATCGCTGAACTTTATCATTCGCTGAATAGTAAATGATAATCGCTGAATCAACGAAAGCTGATCATGAAGTCCTCCGTACAAAGTACTTTTGTCTTAACCTCCCTTGCACGCCACCGTACGAAATGTCAGAAAAGAACCTCCGAAAATCTGATATCGTACAACCACTCTGATACTACACTGTTCATTCATGCGGCTACTAAGGTTGTCAACAAAGGTCAATGACATGCAACCAATCCGCTGATGACACGTGTAAAGCGTATACTGAATTGCATTAAATGCATGCAGTATATAAAGAGATGAACTCACTTCATTTGAAGTAACTTGCTAACTCTGGACAAGTTCAAATCTCTCTCAAGATAGGATTTTATTAGTAATCTCCATATCCTTCTTAGTGCAAGAAACCTTAGTGTTCCAACTTGTTTAGATTTAGGTTTATCCTTAATCTTGTTTCCGCAACAAGCTGTAAATTGTTAATGATTTATCAATAAACAATTTAGAAAAGTAAAATAGCGTGTTTGTATTCAACCCCCCCCCCTTCTACAAACTTGTATAGGCCTTTCGGGACCAACAGTGTGATTTGTGGTGAGGGACTAAAGGTAAAGACTTGAATAAAGTTGAACTTGATTGATGCGGATCGCTAATCAAATGGCTAAACTCAAGGATTCTCTAAAGAGAGTCCCAAGTGGGTTTTATGATTTAAAATACTTCAAAAACTCCCATTACAAAGGAAGAACCAAAAATACTTATTGAAGTTCAAGAATCAAACCAAAACAATGGTTGATTTACGTTCCTATTCTAAGCCTTATAAATTGAGTAGGAATCTAGTTTCCTAACCAATACTTATTATATAGCAATCAAATTAACTAGAAAAAAGGAAACTAATAATTATCTATTAAAATGTGAGATAACCACTTAAATTAGATACATGAGTTGGTGGTCCTGCATCATCCTCCCCATCTTGAAAAGGACTCGACCCCGAGTCGATGTCATAGTCACTAGTGCCCTCGTACGGTGACAAATCAGCAACAATAAAGGTGGCAGAAACATTATAATGTCTAGGGAGCTCAATTTATAGGCGTTGTCGTTAATGCGCTTGAGAACACGAAAAGGTCCATCGGCACGAGGTTTGAGTTTTCCAAAACGTCCTCCAGGGAACCGCTCTTTGCGCAAATGAATCTACACAAGATCACCTTCTTTGTACAAGACTTGTTTCGATGTTTATTTGCATAGGTTTGATACCGCTCGTTATGCCGAATAATTTGGTCACGCACTTGCTTATGGAGTTCTTTAATGTGTGTTGACTGGTCTGCCCCCTCAAGGCTAACATGCTCGGTGATTGGCAGTGGGGCCAAATTAAGGGGAGTAAAGGGGTTGCGCCCATAAACGATCATAAACGGAGTCTTACTAGTCGTGCGATTAAGTGATCGATTATAAGCAAATTCGGTGTGGGCCAATGTAAGATCCCACTGTTTGGGTTGTTCACCGACGAGACTACGTAGCAAATTGCCCAAGCTGCGATTGGTCATTTTAGTTTAACCATCCGTTTGGGGGTGGTGTGAGCTACTAAACTGCAATTTCGAACCCATTCGTTTCCAAAGAGTGCGCCAAAAATGACTCACAAACTTGATGTCCCGGTCAAATGTAATGGTTTTTGGAATGCCATGAAGTCTGACAATTTCAGCAAAATATAACCTCGCGACTTGGCTCGCATCATACGTCTTAGAACAAGGGATAAAATGAGCCGTTTTAGAAAACCGATCAACAACGACCATAACTGAATCTTTTTGTCTTTGAGTGTGAGGCAAGCCCATGACGAAGTCCAAGCTAACATCCTCCCTAGGAGCATCGGGGACGGGTAATGAAGTATATAAACCGACATTAGTACCATATGTTTTAGCTATATGGCAAACCCGACATCTAGAGAGAACTCGCGACACGTCTCGTTCCATCTTGGGCCAATAGAAATTACCATGAATTAAATCGAGCGTTTTGTCCCTCCCAAAGTGACCCGCAAGCCCTCCCTCATGGCTTTCCACAATAATCGCATCACGTAAAGAACTCACAGAAACACATAAACGAGTACCCTTGAAGAGGTATCCGTCATGTTTGGAAAATTCTTGGAATGGTTGAGCGCTACATTTCTGCCACGCATCCCGAAAATCCGGGTCATCTTGATACAAGTCTCTGAAAGAGTCAAAACCACATACTTGAATTTTCATGGACAATAAGAGAACATGGCGTCGACTGAGGGCATCAGAAACAGTGTTTGTAGATCCTGCCTTATGCCGAATTACAAAAGAGTAAGCTTGTAACGATTCCACCCATTTGGCATGACGCGACTTTAGTGTATGTTTCCCGTTGATGAATTTGAGAGCTTCATGATCCGAAAAAAGAATGAACTCGTTAGGCAACAAATAATGGCGCCAGTACTCCAAGCTTCGCACAATGGCATAGAATTCCTTATCGTAAGTAGAATACTTGCGGCGCGCTTCGTTAAATTTTTCGCTAAAAAAGGCGATTGGCCTTTGATTTTGACTCAACACACCACCAATACCAAGTCCAGAAGCGTCACATTCAACTTGAAACACATCGTTGAAGTTAGGAAGGGTTAAACATTGAGCTTGCGTCACCCGTTGTTTTAATTCCTCAACTGCGTCGTCGGCCTCTTTGGTCCACTTGAATTTACCGCCTTTCATGCAATCAGTCATGGGTGCAACAAGGCTACTAAAATTTTGAATGAAGCGGCGGTAAAAGGATGCCAACCCATGAAATCGCCGAATATCATGAATTGTAGTGGGTGTAGGCCAACTCAAAATTGCTTCCACCTTGTTTTCATCCATGCGTATGCCTTCTTGTGAAATCAAATACCCAAGAAAAGTAACCTCATGAGTGAGAAAATGGCATTTTTTCCATTGGCGTACAATTTTTTATCGCGTAAAGCCGTGAAAACTTGGCGAAGGTGTGACAGATGTTGGTCGATATCCCTGCTAAACACCAAAATATCATCGAAATAAACCACAACAAAATGACCAATAAAAGGTTTAAAAACATGGTTCATGAGACGCATGAAAGTGCTCGGGGCATTCGATAACCCGAACGGCATCACCACCCATTCATATAATCCGTCTCGGTTCTTAAAAGCGGTTTTCCATTCGTCCCCGGGACGCATGTGGATCTGATGGTACCCACTTCGAAGATCAAATTTTGAAAATATCGTTGATCCATGCAATTGATTCATTAAGTCATCAAACCGAGGAATGGGGAAACGGTATTTAACAGTAATCTTGTTAACAGCCCTATTATCGATACACATGCGAAAAGCTCCCCCATGTTTTTGTACTAACAAGGCTGGCATGGCGCACAGACTCATGCTTTCACGTATGAGGCCTTTTGCTAGCAACTCCGTCACTTGCCTGTGTAATTCCTCAAACTCTTTTGGGTTCATGCGATAAGACGGCTTGTTGGGTATGGCTGAACCTGGTAAGAAGTCAATACAATGTTGAATTTCATGCATCAACGATAAACATGGGGGAATATCGTCGGGAAACACATCCCGGAACTCTTCAAGTACCGGTTGGACTGGGCCGGGTACGATTGGTTCAAGTTTATTTTCTTCTGTTATTACTAAAGCAAACATGAGAGCATGTGGGGTGAGTTTTGTTAGGCCCACAAATTTAGATCTAGTAAGAACGAGGGCCTCAGTAGAAGAAGGTCGTGTATCAAGTGGCGCTAAGGTAATATGTACTCCATCTTTCGTGAATGTGTACGTATTCCGAAACCCATCATGCTTGGCCTTTCTATCGTATTGCCAAGGCCTTCCTAATAAAATGTGGCAAGCGTCCATAGGAATCACTTCACACCATGCTTCATCCGTATATTTGGTGCCAATCGAAATGTGAACCAAGCAACGCTTAGCGACCTTTACAATATTACCCTTCTTAAGCCACGTGAGCTGATACGGTGCCGGGTGATTCTCCGCATTAAGCCCTAACTTCTCTACCATACTCGTGGCCACCATGTTTTTGCAACTACCGCCATCAATGATCACATTACATACGTTTCCTTTAGCTGTACATTTGGTGTGGAAAATATTATTCCGAAGCCACGAGCTATCATCAACTGTTTGTGACACCGCAACGTTGAGAACTCGTTGGGTTATCAAAGCGTCACCATGGTCAGCGTATACGACCTCAACCTCTCTGTCTGTTGTCTCGTCGTCGTCGTTTGTCGAATCATAAACAGGTGTTGTTTCTTCCACAAAGGTGACCAACTGTTTGTTCGGACATTCTCTTGCGAGGTGGCCTAACCCCTGGCATTTAAAACATCGAATAACACGTAGGTTTGAAGGATTGCTAGTATTACGTGTCACGGTGTCGACCTTGGGTGCTACTGACTTGGCGGTTGGTGTCGTGGGTGGCCGAGATGTGGAGGAAAATTGGTTGTTCGCTAGTCTCCCCCGACTCTTTAATTGTTTCTCAACTTTTAAGGCTAACCGACATACATCGGCGTAAGTCCAGTACTGTTGTAGATGCACAACATTACTTTGTGAGCACTGTGAGCACCTAGAAAACGAGCAATAACATGTTCTTCTTCTTCTTCCACGGCACACCTCATCTGAAGCCGATCAAACCGGGCTATAAAATCTTCAACACACAGGTTGCTTTGTAATACATTGTGGTAATCGAGGAAGGCTTCTTGCCGATGATTGATGGGAAGAAACTTGCTTTGTAACAATTTCTTCATCTTTACCCATGTTTCTACTTTCGATTTCCCTTCTTGGAGCCGCTGTTTTTTCACATGATCCCACCACAACGATGCATATTTACGTAGTTTAATGGCAACGAGTTTTACCTTTAAGTGATCTGGAATATCCCGCAAGTCAAAAATTCTTTCTACCGTACTCAACCAATCGATAAAATCATCCGGGTGTGCCTTTCCTTCAAAGTCAGGAATCTCTATCTTCATCCCCATGTTGTGCAAAGGGTCATCACGGTACGACCCTTGAAGATTCCGATAGGGGTTGCAAAAAGGATTCTCCTCCTCCTCGTCCCTTGCGTCCCAGATGCTAGGTTCCGATTCGGTTTCCTCATCACGATCCTCCTGTTAAATCTCGAGCTCCCTGATTCGTTGTTGAAGGCGTTCGATTTCGATATCACGTGGGTCTCTTCGATCACCGTCGTCTCCTCGATCGACGGTTCGACGAGCAGCATTACGAGGAGGGCGTCCACGACCAGCCATTTGGGGTACCAAGAGCTCTGATACCAAATGATGTGGATCGCTAATCAAATGGCTAAACTCAAGGATGCTCTAAAGAGAGTCCCAAGTGGGTTTTATGATTTAAAATACTTCAAAAACTCCCATTACAAAGGAAGAACCAAAAATACTTATAGAAGTTCAAGAATCAAACCAAAACAATGGTTGATTTACGTTCCTATTCTAAGCCTTATAAATTGAGTAGGAATCTAGTTTCCTAACCAATACTTATTAGATAGCAATCAAATTAACTAGAAAAAGGAAACTAATAATTATCCATTAAAATGTGAGATAACCACTTAAATTAGATACGTGAGTTGGTGGTCCTGCTTCATTGATGACCATGTAGTCTGTAGTGGCTGTCATTTCTAGTGAACGAGCTTAACATGGATTTCGAAGATCCCAAGGCAATAAGGTTGAAATTGGTGACTACCCAAACGAAAAACTTGGATAGATTTGAGCGTGTTAACCCATTTGACTAAAGACCCAAATAAGATTGATGTCAATTTTATTTATCCAAAAGCGATGCTTATATAACATTGAATTGTGCTTACTTATGTGTTCCATCACAACCAACGTCATCTTATGATGTTTTACACCCTTCCAAGGGTAAAGATGATATAATAATGAAAAATGACTTGATTAAAGCTATGTTTTCCGTTTTAATGTTTCCGTTTCCGTTTTAATGTACACAACAATTGTGGCCACTGAGGTTTAATCAGGGCTGATGTCTTACAGTCATAATTTGCCAAGAGATTAGTCTAGGCATAGTCTAGGACACCCTTCTCCAAAAAAAAACTTTATTCTTGGTTGTGTGAGTATTGGGTTTTGGTTGCATATAAATTGGTATTTGATTAATGGTTTTTCGTCAAGAAAATGGCGATTTTCGGAAAGATATTACTCTTACGAAAAAGACATTTCATTTGCGAAATTATGCTCTGATCAACAATCTTTCAGTTTTATCGTTTTATGACTATGATGAAAATTGATTGAACTCACTAGGCGTTAGGCCTAACTCTTTTTATTTGTCCACATGTGCATCAAGGGATGGTAGCAGGGGGGTCACACTACCACTATATTTTTGATAAAATTTATTTAATATTTAATAAACTACCTTTTAGAGTTAGACTTGCAAATATTTTTTTATCATATTTAACATTCTAATTTGTGTTTTATTTTTGTTATTTTCATTTCTTAAATTGAGCGTAATGATCTAGATGAGACATTTGTTAGCATCCACTAATTTTCTATTGTTAAGTGTTGACGTGAAGTGTTTTGGAAGCACCATTTGTAGTATTTATTTGTTTTGGAAGCACCATTTGTAACCCTTTGTAGTATTTGGTTGTGTTGGAAGGACCATTTGTAGTATTTATTAGTTTTTAGTTTTGATCGGATTAGTTTTTACATTTGTAGTCTTTGTTTCCGTTACGTTGGGAATTTGTGACTAATAATTACCTTTTTATAATATGAATAATTAAAAAAAATGGACATTGGGTACCTGGTACCGGAACTGGCGATTCCGGGACCGCTTCCCAAATATAAGAACCTCTGTAACCAGTTATGGCTCCTTCGTTCTAGGAACCGCCGATTTCAGGAATTTTGACCGGGTACCCGCCTTTGCTCATCCCTACTCAAAACGTACCAAAACAACACCTTTTCGATGATAGAGGAGACTCGATTTCCATGGTTAGAAGCGAAACACAAAAGTAGGTCACATTTCCACGTTATAAAGTTCATCTTGAGGATCAATGGCCCCAATGGGATCAGTTATTCGCGATTCATAGTCGAGGCCACCGATGATCCTAGGTATTTTAATTCACTGTAAATTACATCATGTGGCAAATGGCTAGTATTCGATTCCCATAGACTATACCAAGTTGCCCCGGATAATCCAGTGCCTATTGCTAGCTACAATATGGGAATAACCATCCAATAAAAGTTGACTCATAAATTATATCTTGTGGTCAATAACAGATGTTTGACTATAAGAGCCTGTACTATAGTGACCCCGATAACCCGATGCATATTCTTGGCCATAACATGGGAACAATCGTCCAATTTAAAACATTAAAGGCCGACTCACATGTCTATGGATTTATTGCATTACAGTCTAAATTACATGATCCCAACCCAAATGGACGAAACAACGCACTTAAAGCATGTAACTTTCATATAAATATGCCACAAATGCACATAACTCCAAAAGCTCGACATAGAGCAAATCAAACAGGTCAAATGTTCTCAAGACTCATTTGAGTCAAATCCGAGTCAAAAGCTCAACAAAATGCATTTGTTCAATAACTAAATAAACCCATACTAAAAAATATTATTAGACCAAACATTGTCAATATCAAGATAGATCATCCCAAATTATAAATCATACAGTTTATATTTCTAAAATATTTCGTAATACAAAATATGCATTTTTGTAAACGATTTATCAAATCAAATATACCAAAAATGCATTACCGTTAAATAACTTTTATTTATAAAATAACTCATCAAAAAACACATTATCAAGGTTTATTTATCAAAATCACCAAAAATCTCAAATAAATATGGGTATTTCCCAATATTTATAATTAGATGTATCAAATATGCAAAACTCACCAAATAACTCAATACATTTTATAAATATCAAGTAAAACGCATTAATATTTCAAAATGAACATTTTTGACATATACATGATTTTCACAAAATAACTCGAACTTATCTTGCTAGACGTAAATCTAGATTTTACCCCACTCTTAAACTTCCTTTGGTGAAGGTTTCAAATCCACACACATCCATCACTAGAAATTTTATCTAGGTCAGAAACAAACCTAAAATACGCCAATAGTACTCCCAAAATCATATTCATACAAATGTTTGCCATAATCTCAAATCACTCAAATAGCCAAAATTGATCAAAACTTTAGAATATGGAGGATACATCAAATTAGATGTTCGGTTAAAATGAACGGTTTAGAAAGTTAAAATAGACTTATAATTCGTTTTTAAGAAAAAATAACTAAAAAACTAGGTCTAACAATGGTAAGAAATAGTTTGAAGAATATGAACTTGGGTCGTTATTCAAAACTTGAGATCTTCAAACTCAAAAGCTCTATAATGCTTGGAGAAAAAAACGATTTATGGACTTGAATGCACTCCCAAAGAATTTAAGAGAAGGTAGGAATGAGAGAAAGAGGGAGATGGAGAATAGTATGGTAAAAGATAAAGTGAGAGAAAGTGGGAGATGGAAATAGTAGAATAAAAGATAAAATGAAGTAGAGTTTGGACAAAAAGGGGAAGGTGAAAGAGAGGGAAATTATCTTCAAAAGTGAAGATCACGAATTTCAAACAGGAAAGATCCAACAGAAAGTGGAGAGAATCCATGAATCTTCTAAAATTCTCTTATTATGCTTTTCTGAATGCAATGGACTAATTCCGATTAGACTTGTGAGAGATTAGGCATCATAAAAATCCATTTATTTAAATAAAGAAAAACACAAATCCTCCCAACCTTGAAGAATATTTTGTCTTCAAATTGCAAGGTAAAAAGGCTTTTAGGCATCAAAAGCAATAACAAATAACTAACTGTGTAAACACATACATGTCTTCTATTCATCACCAAGGATTTGTGAAAAGACGACGAGAAGCAAGAACTGTTGCATAATTTGGTAGACCCTTGATAAAAAGTGCGGGTTCCATTCCACCATAATACCATATGTTGTTTGATGACCGCGACTTTAAAGACATGTTATTAAACAAGACTCGTAAGAATTAATAACAAACACAATCGACTTCTTCCATACCAAAGTATTGAACGAATAATGGTTGTTGCTCTTATAGCTTCATTCAAGTCCACCTTTACTCATTCTGAAAAATAAACACAAAAAAGCCTTCAATACCCTAAGATCCACTTATGCTTTAAACCTCAATTATGAAAGAAAAAAAAAGTAACATATAATTAGAAGCAAGATAAGGAAACTACACACCCTTAAATAATCAAAATCTAACTTAGGGGCCATTTACCAAACAATTGTCGGGTAAGTGTTTATCGTTAGTCACACTTTAGAATGAGTATTGCAAAGGCCTAGAATCTTACCGTGTAAGAGATATAACAAGGACCAAGAATCTTACCCAGTAAGTGATGGAGAAAACTCTTACCCGGTAAGTGCTTACCGAGTAAAAAAACGCTTACCAACAATCCACTTTGATGGCCAACAATGTTACCCAATAAGGTAATAAGGTAAGTCAGTAAACCGCCCCTTAGGTCTCTACCAACCCTATCTTTCATTTCTTCCAATCTACAAATCCCCTCCCTGCTCTACAACAATTCTATAAAAAAAAAACATTATGCAGTGGCTGCTTAAAGCGACGAGAAATACAAGGATGAGACGATCTTACAGCAATTATTAGTAAACCTACAGTCAAGCAATAACATCAAGCTAAAAAACTCGATGCTTCAATACTCATATTATCAAACACAAACCGTCAAATGTCTTGAAAAAAGGATCCTGAATATTAAACCGCTCGGTAAGAGACGATCTTACCAGTTTCACATGCTGTCATCTCAATCAGTACCTCCTTGGAAAGCGATCCATGAACCTTCCAGATGGGCATTCAAATGCCAGGTGGCCTCTTCCACCACAGTTATGACAGATCATCAAGGCAACACAATCACGGCTCATATGCCCCACCTGCTGGCAGTTTCTACACACAATGTCACGGAAGCCACCACCCATACCTCGATCACCACCACCACGCGAGCCACCTCTATCATCAATCATATTTCCCTTAGGACAATCTCTAGCGACATGGCCGGCTACATTGCACAAGTTGCAAACAGGATCATTTACGCAATCTCGAGCAAGGTGGCCTGTCTTCCTGCAGTTCTTGCATGCCTTGTCATTGGTACAATCAGCTGCTATGTGGCCTTGCTTGTAGCAGTTGTTACACAGCCTCATGTCGCCAGGTGGCATGGGAGGAGCTGTGCATTCCCTAGCACGGTGTCCTGTCTTCCCACATGTGTGGCAGATGCCCTCGTTCGGGCAGTTCCCAGCCATGTGACCAGGCTCTCTACAGTTCCAACATAAGGACTTGGTACTACACTCTGATGCAATATGCCTGTCCCACATTATTATTGACATATATATTATATATATCATCATCAAGATATAACATATCAACAATATGATATGCATCATCAGATCAGCAATCTTACCCTGGAAGTCCACAATTGTGACAAATGGCCACATTAGGGCAATCTCTAGCATAGTGACCCGGCCGTTTGCAATTTTTACACAGATTGCTTTGGCTGGAAATGAGATAAGTTAACAACACTTGTTAAAAGATAACCACAAAATTGAATCTTCAGATGCTGTTATGGCATATGTAACAAAAACAGTCTACAATGGGAGAGCGAAAGGTGTGTATGAACAAGCATCTAGTATAAAGAGCATGTGCCATCTGAAGTTTAGAGAATAACGGTCAGGAAAAGAATGTTAAATGACCACCTACAAAGATCTCACAAATTAATGAATGAGACAAACCAAATATACTGAGAATGCTACTTTCCAAAAAGAACCAAATGTGATGCTAAAACATCACTTGAAGAGTTGAAGTTGATAAAGATAATTGCAAGACCATCCTTGATAGTATACCCTTTGCCCACAAGCATTCCTTTAATTTACAAGGCACATGATATTAAGCATTATGGCATATCATGAGCTATTGTTCATGTTCAACAATTGCTGATTCTACAGAGCCCAAGTTTGTCTATGTCATATAACACTTAAACATATGTTTATGGTTAAAGCCACACCATAAAGGAGACAATTTAGACATAGAAAAGATACTCGATGATAGTAACAATAAGCAACAAAAATGTGAAGAACCAGACACAAATTTAGGTATTGAGATGATGGGACATTCATACATCAGCTCCGATGTCTATATATCTGTAGCAGAACCCATATCTTTGTCTCCCACCAACCAACGTCCAACTTATTATAAGCTTAGTGAAAGAGAAGAATTAACAACAGTATATAATTGAAAACCTGTAACCCCGACGAGAATCCCTCCTGTATGGAGCATCACGATAGGAGCTGCGCTGAGTACGGATCTTGCGATCCATGGGGCTTCTGCTCCTGCTCCGGCTCCTGCTGTCTGAGCTCATTTTCAACTCCCAGTCACAACCAACCACCACCGAACTGCAATATAACAACCACCTCCTCTACAACTGCTGGCTGCCTCCACCCTGCCCATTGCAACCACACCCAAGACCATATCCATGAGACAAAATCCAATCACCCCAACGCACACAACCATCAATCACTTACATACCAGCACCAAGCACATTGCTGACCCAACACTCACCACATGAAAACCGCTAAACATCACATGGCCGATAACTTAACTCAAAAGCTATACGGTTATCATAGTTAAGGAGCAGCAAAAGCCAACTCCAGCTTCACAGAATACAACACCAAGCCTTTCGCTACAAACTAGCTGAGATTGGCGAAGAAGAAAACAAAACGATGCAACCCAAAATGGAAACATAAGGACGCTTCACCATTGATATACAGCAAACATAAGTTTCAACATTTTTCACATACAAGAGTGTTTCTCAACTTTCTAACATTTTATAAGCATGTACAACCCTAGTAAACATCATATGACGATACCAATTAATCTTTTACACGGAATTGCAACTTTCAACTTCTTAAAAGAACTTGACTTTACTCAAATTCCTAAAACACCATTCACAAAATGAAATTAGGAGGGCTTTTACTTTTGCATGCATAAAATGGGGGTAAATTGGTGGTTTCAACATCTTTTTTTCCAGCATAAAAATATTTCAACTCAGGGAATGGAGTAAGTAAAAAAATCATGGCACGAGGGTGAAGTGGCAAATGGCTCCGTACTCCGTAGCACGATCTCCCATTTTCCATGGACAAACGACGGGTGGCAATATGGGGTTAGGCTTGACACAAATCCATAAAAGCAGCAGAGATCAATATACAACATCATCCGTATAACCGACATGCATGTGTATTGTGTAATCCTCAAATTGAAGTTGCAGTCACAAGCTTCTTCCGCAGAAACAAACCTCCTTTATCTCACATATAGAGTTATAGATATCTTTTTATGTGGACGTGCTTTATCGAGCGGCCTCTTAATATGTAAATCCACAGCCTAGTGGCTGAAATCAAGCAAAAAGCGCTACAAATTGCTCACAATCCCTAAATTCTTATATTCGCCAACAAATACACATAAAACAAGCTTCTTCATTTCTCAATCAAGAACGCAAATAAAAGTATATAAAGAAACCCCTCATCAAATCGACAATTGAAAATTTCGGAAATATATCTAAATTATAGATCTAGTTCGAAGAAAATTACATGAGATCAACGAAATACCTGACTGAAATTCCTTCAACTGGGTGTTTTTCTGGGCGTGCGGAGAGGTAGAGCGACGAAATTAGGGTTTTTTTTTTCTTCTGGACGTGAAGAGGGCTGAGGGATGATGCAGTTACATCTATACAAGGGGTGTTTGGGATTGCTTATTATTTATTTATTTATTTTGACTTATTTGCTTATTGTTTTTTCTCGTAGCAAATAAGCTATTTTTAGGGGTGTTTTGGATTGCTTATTTTTTTTTGACTTATTTGCTTATTACTTTACCTCACCATAAATAAGCTATTTTGAGTGTTTGGATTGAAAAAAGGAAAAGTGCTTGTGACTGTTTCCCACGACAAATAAATTGTTTTTGATAAGTTAATCCATTTTAACTTATTTGAAAGTGCTTATAACTTATTTGTTCAAATTACATATTTACCCCTAACTCCTTTTTATAATTACATAAGTTAATAAGCACTTTTAAAAACAAGCATAAGTTGTTTTAAATAAGCAATCCCAAACACCCCCCAATTTTGGATTGGAAAAAAAATGCTTATGATTTTCCCCACCACAAATAAGTTATTTTTAATAAGTTAATCAATTTTAACTTATTTAAAAGTGCTTATAATTTATTTGTCTAAATTACATTTTTACCCACGACTCTTTTTTATAATGACATAAGTTGATAAGCGATTTTAAAAATAAGCATAAGTTGATTTATATAAGCAATCCCAAACACCCCCCTAAGAAAATAAAGTTCATATCATCCCCCTAAAATATAAACTGCTACTTAACCCCCTTAAAATTTAATATTTGAGTAAATTACCGATTTGGTCTCTATGGTTTGGTGGTTTTTATGATAATGGTCCCTGAACTTCATTTATTACAGGTTAGGACTCGTCGTATGTCATTTTATAACGAATTGATCCCTCCCTCTAACGACCATCCAGTTCCTCTGTTATCCATGAGGGAATTTTCGTCCTTTTTTTATTTTTTGTCTTTACTTGAGGGACCACAATAACCGCACAAACCATACGGACCAAATCCGTAATTAAGTTTGAAAAATAAAAATTAATAAATTTCAGCATACTTTAAGTTTATATTTCAATGTATATTTATGTATATTTTAATTAATACATTCTCTTTCAAAAACATATATATATTACCTATGTATACACACACATACATATAGAGAGGAAGGATATTTTAAAACTGTAACACCCTCAAAATTAAAAATAGCAACTAAATAAAATTTTCTATAAAATAACCAAATAAGGATAAAAATCCTTCTACAAACCATCCATGGAATTACCTCAATATTAAATACATAATAACTCCAACATTTAAACCTAAGTCATACGCCAAGGTTACAAAAGGTCGGGTGTTACTCAACCCATTATCAAGTTGTTATTCCCCAAATGCGGAAGACTTCACCAGGTTACTTACTTTATGAGCACACAACTAGCTGTCCACTCTTCACAGTGTCACTAGACTATATCCCAAACGAAACCTGATGCACATAGCGACAAATAAAAAGGTTAGGCTAACGCCTAGTGAGTTCAAGAGTTTTTATCATGGTTATATAATTCGTAAGACAAGAAAGGTGCAATTTAAATCATGAGTTCAAAAATGATTTACTTTAAATGCAAACCACCCATTTTCCAACGCACACAAATCCCGTGACGAAAGCTCTAATATAAGACGATTCTCAAAATGGACTCAACCCGAAACCCACTTGAAAAGTGAAATAGTAATTGATTTCCAAAATAATAAAATATGAATAAATCTCTATTATTCAAAACATCCCAAACACGGATGAGGCATACATCACAGCCCATAAAATATGGAAAACAATCTATATAAATAAAATACGTCACCGAAAACATAGATAAAAATAAATACCCAAACAACACATTTCGGTTACGGGGGAGACCCGATTCCATGGTATGTGGCGGAACACAAAGTTAAGCCGCATAACCATGTTATTGAACCACACCTCATATCGTGACTCTATTGTCTCCCTTAATAAGCTTCAACTCAAGTCGGACTTTACTGTCTGCTAGCTAAGCTACACCTCAAGTCCCCAACACCACAACGGGTGGCACCACTGTATCCCCCCAGTGCCTGTTGTGCCCAACTACACCTCAAGGATACACGATCTTATTGTATGTTCAGTCTCTAGTAAGTTACACCTCAAGGTTACATTGAACCTTTATTGCCTACGTACTAGCATTCAAGAATTGGAGTCTCGGCTCCTTACTTGATAACCCAAGATGTGCAACCCTCGTGCACAAGTGTTAGAACATCAAACCACAAAACCTAAAATTCTGGAGTACAACCCAATAAGGTTCCTCTCCACAACACCGGGACACCAAATGCCAAAACGGCATACTTCCCAAAGTGAGAATATAAAGAGTCTCCACTATATAAATATGACTGACTCATATGCCTATGGATCCATTACATTACAGTCTAAATTTACATGAGCAAAATGAATGACAAGGCACTCAAAGCATGTAACATTTCAAATAAATATGTTATAACTGCATATAATTTCAAAAGCCCGACATAAAGCAAAATTATGCAAGACTCATTAAAATCAAAGTCGAGTCAATAGCTCGACAACACCATTTTCTATAAAATAGAAGTCATCATAACCAATAAAATGTATCTAACCAACGTTTATGCGATTACATGCTCCAAAATATGATTAACTCAAAAACCCATTATGGGATGTGATAAATCGTTCTCTAAATGAAAGTATACCTTTTATAATTCCAAAATATTTTATAACTCGATAATATACATTTTCCACACGTTTTATAAAACCTAATACACTAAAAGTGCATTTACGTCAAAGGACCTCCAATTTTACAATAAATCATCAAAAAATATTAATATGACTTCTTTATCAAAAAGTTCAAAGACCCCAAATGAATGACATTTTACAATATTTATAAAGCAAAGGTATCCAAAATGTAAATTTTATCAAATAAGCAACACATTTGATAAACACCACGTAAAACACTTTAATATTTCAAAATGGACATTATTGGCATGTACAAAATTTTCACAAAGCAACTTGAACTCACATTGCTAGGTTATGTTAAACCTAGTTTTTATCCAACTTGTGCAAACTTCTCGCTACCTAGATAAACTACGTGTAACCACTAAATCAATAAAAGAATTCTAAATAAAATATTTATACAACCTCTTGAATTTTCCTAACACATCAAAGTTCCCTCCCAATGGATTTAAAACTATTCAACCCATACTTCACATAGAGTAATCCATCAAAATCAATCTAAGAGTTATAAGTTTAAACTTTAAGATTTGAAACCCTTAAATCCCATGTGAGTTTGCCAACAAAAGAAACTTCCTCAATTTAATTAATCTACAAAATACTAAATGTTAATGCTAAAAATCACCCAAAGGATAACTTAAGGTTGATGTGGAGCTTTAACAACTAATGAAAAGGATCTCAAGACAAACAGTACGATCGTCGACGGAAAGTAAATGAGACAAAGAAATTTGGTGACGCGGAAAACCCCTATCGAGGGTAAAAACCGCGGTCGACTATAGAAGTCGACGGTGCACTATGGTCGTCAAACAGGGACGACATCCTTTAGTAACAAGTGTCGTGAGTACAACAGATTACAATAAGAGTAAAAATAAACTTAATCGTAAACTAATGTCGTGCGTCGTGAGTAACAGTGGTGTATCGTGCATAAAAGACTGCTGTCATGAGTATCTTTCGTAAACGATGTTGCTCGAATGCTCCGATGATTTCTGTATGCGAAAACTGTTTTTTTAAGTGTGAGGCAAACCTTTGTTTATATAGCTTTCGGCAGTAATCAATGTGTTTTAATGATTGTTGTAACCGTTGTTGGTCCTTAATTGTCATTAATGGCTTTTCTGTTACGACCGTTGGGCAATGATTGCTTATGTATCTGCATTAATGAAACAAAGAAAACGGTTGTTGACTATTAACGATAAGTATGGTCGTACGACCGTCTTTAAGTCACGATTGTCGGTCGAAAGAATCTTGCGTCCATCGTCGAAATGTACGACGGAGGATGTAGTCGTAAGTAGTCTGCAAGACCTTATCTTAATACAAGATTTGTCTTACGTAAATGTCATGTTTATTTTTCTTCATCGGTCGTGAAGTGTGGATTTTTACCCAAACAGTTTGCCCCCAAAATTTGAGTTTAGGCATGGAATTCGAATTTTAAATTTCAAATATGAGCACTGAGGTGGACACATGTCACACGGGGAGAGAGACCGGTTGAATCTCAACCGATTCGGTTTGATTTGAACCAAGGATTCGAAAGGTTGTGTGACGTCATGGGGGCGTGGGGGTGGCGTGACAGCTGTTTTGGACAAATGTCACCCATCTGGAGTGGCACACGAAGAGGCGATGGACATGTGTCACTCATCTGTCGAGACGACCTGACATGCCGTAACCGTATAAATAGTTCGATTCGTGTGATCCTTGCCTTTTACGCTTCCAGTGTGTTTTCGAGAGAGATTTTCGTGCGATTTTGCTGCCTTAATTCGTAGTGTTTTATAGCTTCTATTTTAGGTGCGAGATTTAAGTCCTTAGATTAACACCAGATCTTTTTCGATGTCTCTAGAGCCTGCTAGTTCGATCGTCAGCCAAGAAGGCCTTAACGCCTTTAGGACGCTGGCAGGCATCCCTGATGCCTTGCGATTGTACATGCCGGGTCAACTTCGGCCTTCCAAATGCACGAATGGGCACTTCGTTTTGTACGGATACCCATTCAACATAGGTCTCAAGTGGCCTTTTCCTCCTTTGTGTAATAACCGAGTATATTATTGGTTTATTAAATTTATAATTTTGGTTTTAAGGTAAGTTTGGGATTTATTTATGGAGTTATAAGTTAAAGGGGTAGACTTTAATATTAGTTGGAAGTTTAAGGATGTATTTTGCCAATTAAGAGGAGTTTGGGGTTCGTTTGGTAAATAAGGTTAATATCTAGATATTATGTATATTATATATATTAGTGTATTGAGTGTGTGTGGGATTAAAAAGAAAGAGGGAGAGAGACGTCCAGAGATAGAGAGAGGAGGAAGAGAAGAGAAGAAGAAAAGAGGAAGAAGAAGAAAGGAAAGAAGCAAAATTAAGAGGAGAAATTGGAGTTTGAGGTATAATCTTTGAAGGTAATCTCCTTTAATCTTTTGTTGTTGATTGTTTAATGTTTCCTTCCTTGTGGAGATGATTAGCTAGAAGTATTATTGGGGTATTCTAGAGTTGGATTATGGGTGTTATTGCTTTCTTTGAGAATCCTTCACCAATTCAATGGTGGAAGTTGGTTCTAACAAGTTTTGGGTGTTAATGAAGTTTTGAGTTTTTGGGGTTAAAAGTGATGAATCTTTGGTTAGGTTTTCGTTGGATTTTATTAGATTAAATGATGTTTTGATGATTGGTAATTGTGGGGAAAGGTCTAAAACATCCATTAGTTCATTTTGGAGGCTTAAAATCGATTTGGGATGAATTGGGGTTGAGAAGGGTGAGTTTTCGGATGATTTTCAAGTGCAGGTGCTCCGCGCTACCTTGGTGCTAGTGAACTAGCGCCAGAAGGCGCGCCAAGCACTGTTTTTGCATTTTTTCGATTTTGTTTCTTGAGTACAAGAGTCGTTTTAAGGCGTAATATAGGGGTATGGGTACTCGTTTTGAGTGGAAAATAGCATTTGAACACTTTGAACATGTTAGTTTGGGCGTATAAGAACTCCAAGTATTCTTTGTAATGTTGGTTGTTCGGTTTCTAGCTCGGTTGCGATTCGGGGGTGTTCGGTGAGTTGCTAAGGTTGTCAATTGTCGTAGTGAGTCTTGTATACATATAAGTATGTGGATTTCATCAATATGTATATATTATATACAGGTTTGGTTACCCCTCGTTAGTGTGGCTTGGGTGGTGTTCGGTTGTGGCGTTAATTGCCGGTTTTGCTCATTGGTATCGTTTGCGCGTGTGTGGCTTCAAACTACCAACAACGTGAGTTTTACTTTAAAATATTTTTACTGGAATACATTTTTTGGATAACAAATACTTGATAAATTGTATGAATATGTCATACGTGGGTGATTATAACATATTGAGATATTATAATTACGTGAGTATTATATGAGAATATAATACGTGGCCGGGCTTTGGACCGGTGTGTTAAATTGGCTCGCAACCAATAAATTTGGCCATTGGTGGAGGGATAAGGTGGGATAAGACAAGTATGATGCACAAAATCTTGGTTGGTATTAATTTACGTGTGATATATGTGTATTTATATAAAGAGTATTTTATATAAATGAATTTTTAATGATTTCCAAATGTCAGGGATTTACTCACTAGACCCTTAGGTCTAACCCTCATTTTCTGTTTTAAAAATATGTATTCCAGGTGGTGGTTCCAGTAAGACCCAGTGATTAGAATACTTGATGGGTAGCTTTTGAGAAGATGATCGTTAAGAAAATGTGGATACTTTTGTACTTATAACTTTGTTATTAGTTATTTTGTTATCTAAATCGGATCAAGTTTGTACTGAACTTTATATTGATTAGTCAGACTTTGGGACCAAATGTGCAATATGAATTACTTATGTATTGAAAACATGTTATGAATTATATGTTATATGTATATTTGGATTGTGGGTTGTTACAAATGGTATCAGAGCCCTAGTTTAAGGGATTTAGGTATTAGTATCTGTACCTAGACTTAAACTGCATGTGAAGTAGGATGTCCCTATTATTTTAGAACCTTGGGATATTAAGTATAACAAGGTAGAAGGAACATCATGTAAGGTAAATTCGAGTTACACCTAGCCAGTGTAATTGTGAACTTACAGTTACATGTTTGGACTGGAATACCTTATTATATGGGGTATGTGCTTATGTGTATATTAACCTTGTTGAAATCTACAGAGTGGCAAGTCGGTCTCGACATATGGATAGAGACGAAGACAGGTATATTTATATAAACTCTACACGTGCTAAAGTGCTATTTGAATTCGGTGCAAACCGATTAATTGTGTTTTCAATCTTTTGTTGCTTATTTGCATTAGAAAAGAATTTGATAATTGTGTTGGTAATATAGATAGGAGTGGAGTGCCTATTAAGTTATTTTGATAATCTTGTTGGAATTTGAGGTAGTAGTAAGTATAGGATGGTGTTGGAATTTGATTTTGTTAAAACTTTCGATTAGGTAATGATAAGTGATCCTTGGTAATTCTGTATATATTGGAATAAGTAGTTATTATGAAAGAAGAGATTGTCGGGTGATTGATTTAAAGTTTTCATTTGTTAACAAATTTTATATTGGGGATATATGAATTATTTGTGATAAGGCTTAGTAAGAGTGTAGGTTTGGAAGCATTTGGTGTGAAAAGAGGTTGGTTCTAATTTAGTAAGAGTGTAACAAATATTTTGGATGATATCGAAATTAGTATGTTTATTCATTATGATATTGCTTGAGATAAATTTAAGTGAGAAATCAAGGGTAATCGAAACTAGAAAGTGAAGAGTGTTATTGGGAATGATTAGTAAGGAAAAGCTATTAGTGATCAAAGGTGAAAACCCGTTATAATATGTGGTTGGATTTGAAATATTTATCAAGGTGGAAATAAAAATTATTGTATGAGAACGAAAGTGGTTGGTAGTTTAATTTGGAATGATTGATCTAACACTTGCAATTGTTAGAAATTTTCAAATTGAAGGTGCATGTTAGAATTTTGGAAAGATATTGCGAAAGTGTAGAATGTGGCGTTGTGTAAAATTCAGTATTTCAAACGCTAGGTTATGCCTCCAAATGTTAAAGTTTATGTTATAAATAAAATTTCAAATGTGTTAGATGATTTGTGATATATATATAATTTTGTGCTGGATGAGGCACGGTGAAATATTGTATGTTGAAAGAGGCACGGTGATATATTTTGTGCTAATCGAGGCACGAGGTGAAATAAAGATGTACTGAATTTGTTAATAAGATGTTTTTATGGTTGTTATATTTTGGGGATGGGTGTATAGTGTGGACCCAAATTGTTTATTATCGTTTTGAAAGATGATGTTAATGATATTTGAGAAATGAAAAAGCGTGTGGTTGTTTCGAGCATGAATGTGATTTCGGATTAACTCGGTTAAATTCCTGATTTGAGGTGTGGTGAAATTATTGGTGAAGTATAATAATTGTGGGAATTGGGTGTGTGCGATTGGTTTAGAGGTGAAAGAAAGCTAGCTCATTGGATCGGTCTAGAGTAAGCACCTCCTAATGAGCTATCCTTGGGGAAACGTGTTTTATGTTAAGAAGAGAGTAGAAGAAAATAGTCGAATGTAATGATCGGAGTGAAGGACCATGCGATAGGACGTGGTAGTAGTACGAGAGTGATGTTGTGGCAAGTGTGGAAATCAATTGTAATCTAAGGTTCGTGGTCGGTGTAATTAAGGCAAGAAAGTGTTGTCTGTCTTAGATGTATTTTGGATTAGAGAAGTGACGGTAGAGTTGGGGATGACCTATGGAGGAAAGTTCAACTACGGATTAAGGTGATACTCCAAGTTGATTTTGTAATCTATTGGGGAGTAGAATGTCGTTATTTTTGGAGGGTTGGATTGTTGGGACATTTTAGAGACAGTGATCGAAGGCGCAGTGTGTACAGTCAACCGATGCCAAGGGAAAAGGTAGAGTACTTAGTGTAATTTATTGCTTTCTAGAACATAGGAGTATGTATGCTAGATTGCCTGGTGCTTATTACACTTTGCTGCACGACTATTGCTTACTAGTAGGAATTTATGCTAGTCCTGATAGGTTGTTAAGTGAATGCCTTATAAGTGGTATACAGTAGAAACTAAATAACCTTAGAATGTTTGATTTAGTTCTATTGCACAGCTCTTGTTTGAGTCTAACCGTCGTGGGATAGAATCTTTTATTCGAATGTCTATCTGATTTCACATTGTATGCGTCTGTGCATTCGCGAGGCGACTCGTCATGACTAGTGGAGATTCCGTCATAGCAAGGGTAGTAGGATGAGGTGAACCTGGAGTCTAGATGTGTGAATGTTATTGGTATGATTGATCTGAGATAATATACCTTGTTTGTATCACACGGGTTTTCTTCTTGGAATAAGAGTTGTTTTAGTTAGGAGGGTACTAAATTATTGGTATGCGCCTTGGTATTGAAGGGTTACGCTTAGTGAGAGTTCATTCAGCCTTTCCCGTGTTGATTCTGCGGAAGGGTTTAGCCGAAGCAAGTAAGGTTGTACCGTTAGAAAACACCAGATTGGATTGGCGGATTTAAGTTGTAAAAGGGATTTATATTATTAAGTGTTATGATTAGTGTCATGAATTTTTTTTACGGAGTTGTGATGAATTCTTTTCGGCTTAGTTTTGTAGTGAAATTATTATATGATGATTTGGTAATTATATTAGTTGGGTAAGGTGAGACCGGTGTTGATAAATTTCAATTGCGGAGTGGTTTAAGTGAAACAAATGTCTAAAGGTTTGTGTTAGTATTTTTGGTGCTAAGTTGGAGATGTGAGGAATTGATGTGATAGCGAGTTTGTTATTTTATCAAGAATGAATTAGTATTGATATTTGGATAGAAGTCGGTATGAGTTATGGTGGTGAGGTTATTGAGATAATTGAAATATTTAAGATTGTGTTTTGCTGATATTCGAGAAATTAAGTTGCTATTTAGACTTTATTTTAATTTGATAAATGATTTGGTGTCAAGTACAATTAAGCATTGAGGTGAGAGTATTGCGGTTATACTATGCTAGTATGAGAAATGGAAAAGATAGAATGAAGTTTACGGGTTCGATAAAATTAAGAAATTTTCTGTGATATAAAGTGATTCGTGTTGAGTATATTCTATTCCATGAAAGAGTATAAGAAATAGGTTGTATTTGCTAAGCAAGTTTTATATTGAAAGTATATGATTACGTTTTAGAGTTAGTATCGTAAAAGTGTAGAACACGACATTTGTAGTAAAAGGCCGGTGAGGTTAAAAGTAGTATTAGCGTGGTAATTGTCCCGAGTAAGCATAGAATGTTGTGTTATTTGGATTAGATTCGTATGAGTAAAGGTTATTTCTTTTTATGAGATAAGTGAATTTTCGAGTTAATTTGAACCTTCGTTGGATTTGATTATTGAGAAAGTATCGTTGTTTTAATGGGGCGAAATTCTTGTGAGAAATTAAAACTCTTGATGTTTTGGGTTGAAATATTGAAGTAGGAAAAATTGGTAAACTAGCAGCAGTAAAGCGGTTGGTCTAGTAAAAAGTCCTTTGGGAGTTCCGTAAACACTTTGATGTGTTCAAAGAATGTGATATCAATTCGATAATAGTTACCCTCTTTTGTTGCTTGACTGAATTCCGGGACGGAATTCTTTTAAGGGGGAGATGTTGTAATAACCGGGTATATTATTGGTTTATTAAATTTATAATTTTGGTTTTAAGGTAAGTTTGGGATTTATTTATGGAGTTATAAGTTAAAGGGGTAGACTTTAATATTAGTTGGAAGTTTAAGGATGTATTTTGCCAATTAAGAGGAGTTTGGGGTTCGTTTGGTAAATAAGGTTAATATCTAGATATTATGTATATTATATATATTAGTGTATTGAGTGTGTGTGGGATTAAAAAGAGAGAGGGAGAGAGACGTCCAGAGATAGAGAGAGGAGGAAGAGAAAAGAAGAAGAAAAGAGGAAGAAGAAGAAAGAAAAGAAGCAAAATTAAGAGGAGAAATTGGAGTTTGAGGTATAATCTTTGAAGGTAATCTCCTCTAATCTTTTGTTGTTGATTGTTTAATGTTTCCTTCCTTGTGGAGATGATTAGCTAGAAGTATTATTGGGGTATTCTAGAGTTGGATTATGGGTGTTATTGCTTTCTTTGAGAATCCTTCACCAATTCAATGGTGGAAGTTGGTTCTAACAAGTTTTGGGTGTTAATGAAGTTTTGAGTTTTTGGGGTTAAAAGTGATGAATCTTTGGTTGGGTTTTCGTTGGATTTTATTAGATTAAATGATGTTTTGATGATTGGTAATTGTGGGGAAAGGTCTAAAACATCCATTAGTTCATTTTGGAGGCTTAAAATCGATTTGGGATGAATTGGGGTTGAGAAGGGTGAGTTTTCGGATGATTTTCAACTGCAGGTGCTCCGTGCTACCTTGGTGCTAGTGAACTAGCGCCAGAAGGCGCGCCAAGCACTGTTTTTGCATTTTTTCGATTTTGTTTCTTGAGTACAAGAGTCGTTTTAAGGCGTAATATGGGGTATGGGTACTCGTTTTGAGTGGAAAATAGCATTTGAACACTTTGAACATGTTAGTTTGGGCGTATAAGAACTCCAAGTATTCTTTTTAATGTTGGTTGTTCGGTTTCTAGCTCAGTTGCGATTCGGGGGTGTTCGGTGAGTTGCTAAGGTTGTCAATTGTCGTAGTGAGTCTTGTATACATATAAGTATGTGGATTTCATCAATATGTATATATTATATACAGGTTTGGTTACCCCTCGTTAGTGTGGCTTGGGTGGTGTTCGGTTGTGGCGTTAATTGCCGGTTTTGCTCATTGGTATCGTTTGCGCGTGTGTGGCTTCAAACTACCAACAACGTGAGTTTTACTTTAAAATATTTTTACTGGAATACATTTTGTGGATAACAAATACTTGATAAATTGTATGAATATGTCATACGTGGGTGATTATAATATATTGAGATATTATAATTACGTGAGTATTATATGAGAATATAATACGTGGTCGGGCTTTGGACCGGTGTGTTAAATTGGCTCGCAACCAATAAATTTGGCCATTGGTGGAGGGATAAGGTGGGATGAGACAAGTATGATGCACAAAATCTTGGTTGGTATTAATTTACGTGTGATATATGTGTATTTATATAAAGAGTATTTTATATAAATGAATTTTTAATGATTTCCAAATGTCAGGGATTTACTCACTAGACCCTTAGGTCTAACCCTCATTTTCTGTTTTAAAAATATGTATTCCAGGTGGTGGTTCCAGTAAGACCCAGTGATTAGAATACTTGATGGGTAGCTTTTGAGAAGATGATCGTTAAGAAAATGTGGATACTTTTGTACTTATAACTTTGTTATTAGTTATTTTGTTATCTAAATCGGATCAAGTTTGTACTGAATTTTATATTGATTAGTCAGACTTTGGGACCAAATGTGCAATATGAATTACTTATGTATTGAAAACATGTTATGAATTATATGTTATATGTATATTTGGATTGTGGGTTGTTACACTTTGGCTCGGGAGTTCCAGAGCAAGGACAACCTGTCACCTGCTCAAATGATGCCGCAATTCTGACGGATTGTACATGTGATCGAAAAGATCACCTCTGACTGGGCAGCGTCATTCACAGTGGAAGACTTACTTGCTGCCTATCTGCTCAAGGTGGACAACTACCACCACTACAACCTCTTTTCTAAGCACAGAGGCCCTCAGGTGCTGGTCCAGAACACTCAGGTCAATGACCGTGGGTGGAAGGCCAGGTATGTCTTTGGCCGAGTTCAATCACTCGATCTTATTAAAGAAGATACGATATGGGTCGTCGCCGGGTGGAATACCGATAGTAAGTTATCCCCTACCTGTCGTATATTTTTACTTTTGATCGTGCGTTTTGCTAACTTGCGTTTAACTTTCTTTTCAGCCATCAAGTTCTCTGAGGCCGACGATCTTCCCGAATCTCTGGAGAAGATCGAGAAGTTCCGGACCTACAGTCTGGAAGAGAGGTCCTTCTTCGTCCAACATGCTCTGGTGGACGAGGATTCGGACGACGAAGTCGTCGTAGTCGGGGGAACGGAGGTCCTTGCGGAGGATGAGACGGAGAGAGAGGAAGAGGAGAGAGAGGGGGAGATGGCAGGTAATAATTCATGTCTTACCTTACACATTCAACAATAGTCGTACGACTTGATCGTACTCTTTATGTCGTAAGATTTTCTCATTTTCCTTGTGTATTTTGCTGCCGGTGGGTCTGGATCGATGCCCACGCATGGCCTCTCGAAGAAGGATTCTTAACTCTTCTTGGCCCGAAAGGCCAAAGAGTTGAAGAGGAAGGCTCCCCCATCCCCATCATCGGGGACGAAAAAGTTCAGGACGGGTTTCCGGAGGGAACCGTCATCGAAAAGTGGTAGCCCATCTAGGGCCACCGCTGCTGAGAAGGCGAAGACGCCACCGGGTGTTATCGATGCTACACCGGTGAGCGTGGCCCCTTCGACGATACCGAAGTTCGGGCCTCAGGCGGACGTTCCGTCTCCCTTGTCGGTCGACAAGGGGAAGAAACAGGCGACGGAAGGATCGGCCGATGCCATGACGGTAAACTTTACGTTGCTGTTGGATTTCATGGCTGGCGATGATTTGGATAGCGCCAAAATCTTCCCTGACTTGGGGAAATTTCTTCTGCCTTCCTTCCAGGAGCGTTTCCAGGAGGTCACGGTCGACGAGATGGGGTCGTAGGTCGCAGGGCTTTCCTTTAAGGTACGTACGACCGACTTATTTTTCTTAGATAACTTTTGTCATTTGTTATGACTTATGTTTTTTGATCGTGCGATTGCAGGCGTTCCAGACATCGCTCTGCCTATACACCCAAATGGAGAAAATCTGAAGGGTTGTACCTCGTGCATTGGAGAAAATGCGCAAGGCGCATGACGAGGCACGCATAGCACGAGAGCAGGAGTAGATGGCCAAGGACATGGCTGAGGTCCTTTCGGCGAAGCTTGACGAAGCTCAAGACTTTCTAGAGGCATCGTCGAGAGAGAAGGAAGACCTTCGGAGCCGTCTAAAGGAGGCCCTAGAGAAGACCTTGGCGTCTGAGGCGGAGGTGGGAGCGACTAAGGCTTCCTTGACCGAGAGCGAAAAACAGGTCGTGGATCTTAAGTTGCTCGTCGAGGCTGAGAAGAAGGAGGTCGCCTCCCTGGAGGAGTGACGCCTGTCTTATGAGGCTCTAACTCGTTTGAGGGTCAGAGCGGTGATCATGCGTCGCCATCCACGGGGGTTAGACCCCGTGGCCGGGGCCGAGGCGGAGGTCGCCACGTACTTGGAGCAGGTCGGGGAAGAGAAGGACCTCGACCAGGAGGACAAGCTCGAAGACGGGGACTCTGCGGACGCTGAGGTCGTAGGAGGTGGCGATGAGGAGGTCGCTCAAGAGAAAGAGCCTTCTCAGCCTTAGTTTTAGTTTTTTGTTTATTCCTTTTGTTGGGGCGACCGTTGATGGTCATGCCCTATACTTATAATTTTTGGACCACGTTAATAGAAGTATATTGTTTGTCGAATGAGAACTGTTGTCATGTATTTACTTTGTCGTAGATAAACAAAACAAATGAGATTATCATGAATCGTACGATTCATGACTTATGGGTCAAGCGACTAAGGCAAAAAGAAATCCACAACACAAATAAGAAAATGCAGTACGACAATGGTATTCACGTTTTCATGTATCGATCATGCGACTAAGGCAATAATTTTTCTAAGTGTGAAATCTAAGTCGTAAGACTTGTTCAGTCGAACTTAGACCGTAAGGCTTTGTTTATACGAAATAGATCGTAAGATATTGGTCGTGACGTATCAGTCGTAAGACCTTGCTTTATACGATATAGATCGTAAGACTAACGTTCGTGCGATCCTGCGGCCCTGCAATGCATAGAGTCAGTGGGTGGTCGTTGGTTCGACCAACGACCCTACGATGCTTAAGTCAGTAAATTTTTAGGAAAATAAATCGTAAGAAAAATATTCAAAAGAAGTATTTCTTTAGATGCATTGCATTCCAGCTACGTGGGATGTCTTGATTGTCGAGGGTTTGGAGCTTGTAAGCACATTTTCCTACGACTTCAGATATACGATATGGTCCTTCCCACTTAGTGGATAACCTTGGGAAAATAATTCGTAAGACGAGAAAGGTGCACTTTAAATCATGAGTTCAAAAAGGATTTACTTTAAATGCAAACCACCCATTTTCCAACGCACACAAATCCCGTGACGAAAGCTCTAATATAAGAGGATTCTCAAAATGGACTCAACCCGAAACCCACTTGAAAAGTGAAATAGTAATTGATTTCCAAAATAATAAAACATGAATAAATCTCTATTATTCAAAACATCCCAAACACGAATGAGGCATACATCACAGCCCATAAAATATGGAAAGCAATCCATATAAATAAAATACGTCACCGAAAACATGGATAAAAATAAATACCCAAACAACACCTTTCGGTTACGGGGGAGACCCGATTCCATGGTATGTGGCGGAACACAAAGTTAAGCCGCATAACCATGTTATTGAACCACACCTCATATCGTGACTCTATTGTCTCCCTTAATAAGCTTCAACTCAAGTCGGACTTTACTGTCTGCTAGCTAAGCTACACCTCAAGTCCCCAACACCACAACGGGTGGCACCACTGTATCCCCCCAGTGCCTGTTGTGCCCAACTACACCTCAAGGATACACGATCTTATTGTATGTTCAGTCTCTAGTAAGTTACACCTCAAGGTTACATTGAACCTTTATTGCCTACGTACTAGCATTCAAGAATTGGAGTCTCGGCTCCTTACTTGATAACCCAAGATGTGCAACCCTCGTTCACAAGTGTTAGAACATCAAACCACAAAACCTAAAATTCTGGAGTACAACCCAATAAGGTTCCTCTCCACAACACCGGGACACCAAATGCCAAAACGGCATACTTCCCAAAGTGAGAATATAAAGAGTCTCCACTATATAAATATGACTGACTCATATGCCTATGGATCCATTACATTACAGTCTAAATTTACATGAGCAAAATGAATGACAAGGCACTCAAAACATGTAACATTTCAAATAAATATGTTATAACTGCATATAATTTCAAAAGCCCGACATAAAGTAAAATTATGCAAGACTCATTAAAATCAAAGTCGAGTCAATAGCTCGACAACACCATTGACTATAAAATAGAAGTCATCATAACCAATAAAATGTATTTAACCAACGTTTATGCGATTACATGCTCCAAAATATGATTAACTCAAAAACCCATTATGGGATGTGATAAATCGTTCTCTAAATGAAACTATACCTTTTATAATTCCAAAATATTTTATAACTCGATAATATACATTTTCCACACGTTTTATAAAACATAATACACTAAAAGTGCATTTACGTCAAAGGACCTCCAATTTTACAATAAATCAACAAAAAAATATTAATATGATTTCTTTATCAAAAAGTTCAAAGACCCCAAATGAATGACATTTTACAATATTTATAAAGCAAAGGTATCCAAATGTAAATTTCATCAAATAAGCAACACATTTGATAAACACCACGTAAAACACTTTAATATTTCAAAATGGACATTATTGGCATGTACAAAATTTTCACAAAGCAACTTGAACTTACATTGCTAGGTTATGTTAAACCTAGTTTTTATCCAACTTGTGCAAACTTCTCGCTACCTAGATAAACCACGTGTAACCACCAAATCAATAAAAGAATTCTAAATAAAATATCTATACAACCTCTTGAATTTTCCTAACACATCAAAGTTCCCTCGTAATGGATTTAAAACTATTCAACCCATACTTCACATAGAGTAATCCATCAAAATCAATCTAAGAGTTATAAGTTTAAACTTTAAGATTTGAAACCCTTAAATCCCATGTGAGTTTACCAACAAAAGAAACTTCCTCAATTTAATTAATCTACAAAATACTAAATGTTAATGCCAAAAATCACCCAAAGGATAACTTAAGGTTGATGTGGAGATTTAACAACTAATGAAAAGGATCTCAAGACAAACAGTTCGATCGTCGACGGAAAGTAAATGAGACAAAGAAATTTGGTGACGCGAAAAACCCCTGTCGAGGGTAAAAATCGCGGCCGACTATAGAAGTCGACGGTGCACTATGGTCGTCAAATAGGGACGACATCCTTTAGTAACAAGTGTCGTGAGTACAACAGATTTCAATAAGAGTAAAAATAAACTTAATCGTAAACTAATGTCGTGCATCGTGTGTAACAGTGTTGTATCGTGCATAAAAGACTGCTGTCGTGAGTAGCTTTCGTAAACGATGTTGCTCGATTGCTCCGATGATTTCTGTATGCGAAAACTGATGTTTTAAGTGTGATGCAAACCTTTGTTTATATAGTTTTCGGCAGTAATCAATGTGTTTTAATGATTGTTGTAACCGATGTTGGTCCTTAATTGTCATTAATGGCTCTTCTGTTACGACCGTTGGGCAATGATTGCTTATGTATCTGCATTAATGAAACAAAGAAAATGGTTGTTGACTGTTAACGATTAGTATGGTCGTACGACCGTCTTTAAGTCACGATTGTCGGTCGAAAGAATCTTGCGTCCATCGTCGAAATGTACTACGGAGGATGTAGTCGTAAGTAGTCTGTAAGACCTTATCTTAATACAAGATTTGTCTTACGTAAATGTCATGTTTATTTTTCTTCATCGGTCGTGAAGTGTGGATTTTTACCCAAACAGTTTGCCCCCAAAATTTGAGTTTAGGCATGGAATTCGAATTTTAAATTTCAAATATGAGCACTGAGGTGGACATGTGTCACGCGGGGGAGAGAGATCGGTTGAATCTCAACTGATTCGGTTTGATTTGAACCAAGGATTCGAAAGGTTGTGTGACGTCATGGGGGCGTGGGGGTGGCGTGACAACTGTTTTGGACAAATGTCACCCATCTGGAGTGGCACACAAAGAGGCGATGGACATGTGTCACTCATCTGCCGAGACGACCTGACATGCCATAACCGTATAAATAGTTTGATTCGTGTGATCCTTGCTCTTTACGCTTCCAGTGTGTTTTCGAGAGAGATTTTCGTGCGATTTTGCTGCCTTAATTCGTAGTGTTTTATAGCTTCTATTTTAGGTGCGAAATTTAAGTCCTTAGATTAACACCAGATCTTTTTCGATGTCTCTAGAGCCTGCTAGTTCGATCGTCAGCCAAGAAGGCCTTAGCGCCTTTAGGACGCTGGTAGGCATCCCTGATGCCTTGCGATTGTACATGCCGGGTCAACTTCGGCCTTCCGAATGCTCGAATGGGCACTTCGTTTTGTACGAATACCCATTCAACATAGGTCTCAAGTGGCCTTTTCCTCCTTTGGCTCGGGAGTTCCTGAGCAGGTACAACCTGTCACCTGCTCAAACGATGCCGTAATTCTGGCGGATTGTACATGTGATCGAAAAGATCACCTCTGACTGGGCAGCGTCGTTCACAGTGGACGACTTGCTTGCTGCCTATCTGCTCAAGGTGGACAACTACCACCGCTACAACCTCTTTTTTAAGCATAGAGTCCCTCAGGTACTGGTACAGAACACCCAGGTCAATGACCGTGGGTGGAAGGCCAGGTATGTCTTTGGCCGAGTTCAATCACTCGATCTTATTAAAGAAGATACGATCTGGGTCGTCGCCGGGTGGAATACCGATAGTAAGTTATCCCCTACCTGTCGTATATTTTTACTTTTGATCGTGCATTTTTCTAACTTGCGTTTAACTTTCTTTTCAGCCATCAAGTTCTCTGAGGTCGACGATCTTCCCGAATCTCTGGAGAAGATCGAGAAGTTCCGAACCTACAGTCTGGAAGAGAGGTTCTTCTTCGTCCAACGTGCTCTGGTGGACAAGGATTCGGATGACGAAGTCGTCGTAGTCGGGGGAACGGAGGTCCCTGCGGATGAGGAGGCAGAGAGAGAGGAAGAGGAGAGAGAGGGGGAAATGACAGGTAATAACTCATGTCTTACCTTACATATTCCATAATAGTCGTACGACTTAATCGTACTCTTTATGTCGTAAGATTTTCTCATTTTCCTAGTGTATTTTGCTGCAGGTGGGTCAAGATCGATGCCCACACATGGCCTCTCGAAGAAGGATTCCTAACTCCTCTTGGTTCGAAAGGCCAAGGAGTTGAAAAGGAAGGCTCCCCCATCCCTATCATCGGGGACAAAAAAGCTCAGGACGCGTTTTCGGAGGGAACCGTCATTGAAGAGTGGTGGCCCATCTAGGGCCACCGCTGCTGAGAAGGCGAAGACGCCACCAGGTGTTATTGATGCTACAGCGGTGAGCGTGGCCCCTCCGACGATACCGGAGTTCGGGCCTCAGGCGGACGTTCCGTCTCCCTTGTCGGTCGACAAGGGGAAGAAACAGGCGACGGAAGGATCGGCCGATGCCATGACGGTAAACTTTACGTTGTCGTCGGATTTCATGGTTGGCGATGATTTGGACAGCGCCAAAATCTTCCCTGACCTGGGGAAATTTCTTCTGCCTTCCTTCTAGGAGCGTTTCCAGGAGGTCACGGTCGACGAGATGGGTCGCAGGTCGCAGGGTTTTCCGTTAAGGTACGTACGACCGACTTATTTTTCTTAGATAACTTTTGTCATTTGTTATGACTTATGTTTTTTGATCGTGCGACTGCAGTCGTTCCAGACGTCGCTATGCCTATACACCCAAATGGAGAAAATTTGAAGGGTTGTACCTCGTGCATTGGAGAAAATGCGCAAGGCGCAGGACGAGGCACGCATAGCACGGGAGCAGGAGTAGATGGCCAAGGACAGGGCTGAGGTCCTTTCGGCGAAGCTTGATGAAGCTCAAGACTTTCTAGAGGCATCATCGAGAGAGATGGAAGACCTTCGGAGCTGCCTAAAGGAGGCCCTAGAGAAGACCTCGGTGTCTGAGGCGGAGGTGGGAGCGACTAAGGCTTCCTTGACCGAGAGCGAAAAACAGGTCGAGGACCTTAAGTCGCTCGTCGAGGCTGAGAAGAAGGAGGTCGCCTCCCTGGAGGAGCGACTCCTGTCTTATGAGGCTCTCTCTCGTTTGAGTGTCAGATCGGCGATCATGCGTCGCCATTCACGGGGTTTAGACCCCATGGTCGGGGCCGAGGCGGAGGTCGCCACGTACTTGGAGCAGGTCGGGGAAGAGAAGGACCTCGACTAGGAGGACAAGCTCGAAGACGGGGACTCTGCGGACTCTGAGGTTGTAGGAGGTGGCGATAAGGAGGTCGCTCAAGAGCAGGAGCCTTCTCAGCCTTAGTTTTAGTTTTTTGTTTATTCCTTTTGTTGGGGCGACCGTTGATGGTCATGCCCTACACTTGTAATTTTTGGACCACGTTAATAGAAGTATATTTTTTGTCGAATGAGAACTGTTGTCATGTATTTACTTTGTCGTAGATAAACAAAATAAACGAGATTATCATGAATCGTACAACTCATGACTTATGGGTCAAGCGACTAAGGCAAAAAGAAATCCACAACACAAATAAGAAAATGCAGTACGACAATGGTACTCACGTTTTCCTGTATCGATCATGCGACTAAGGCAATAATTTTTCTAAGTGTGAAATCTAAGTCGTAAGACTTGTTCAGTCGAACTTAGACCGTAAGGCTTTGTTTATACGATATAGATCGTAAGATACTGGTTGTGACGTATCAGTCGTAAGACCTTGCTTTATACGATATAGATCGTAAGACTGACGTTTGTGCGATCATGCGGCCCTGCAATGCATAGAGTCAGTGGGTGGTCGTTGGTTCGACCAACGACCCTACGATGCTTAAGTCAGTAATTTTTTAGGAAAATAAATCGTAAGAAAAATATTCAAAAGAAGTATTTCTTTAGATGCATTGCATTCCAGCTACGTGGGATGTCTTGATTGTCGAGGGTTTGGAGCTTGTAAGCACCTTTTCCTACGACTTCAGATATTCGATATGGTCCTTCCCACTTAGTGGATAACTTACCTGCGTTCAGCTCCTTGGTGTTTTGGAATACTCGTCGTAAGACGACGTCACCTTTCCGAAAGACTTTGGTCTTAACATTTTTGTTAAAATGTCGCTCGACGACTTGTCTTTGTGATGCCATTTTGACTAAGGCAGATTCTCTTAGCTCTTCGAGAGCGTCAAGGTCATAACTTAGGTCCACCAAATTATGGTCGACGGAAGTATGCCTCGACATCGGTAATTGCATATCAACAGGTAAGACTTCTTCACAGCCATAGACTAACGAAAATGGCGTTTGTCCTGTTGACGTACGCGGTGTCGTACGATTGGCACATAGAACCGATGGGAGTTCCTCGACCCATGTTCCTTTTGCAGCCTTAAGTATTTTATTTATTGAGTTGATGATCACTTTATTATTGGATTCTGCAAGACCGTTAGACTGAGGATAACATGGAGTCGAGGTCGTAAGTTTGATATTACGATCCTTGCAGAATTATTGTGTACGATCACTTATGAATTGTGACCCATTGTCACATACGATCTTAGAGGGAATTCCAAACCTGCAGATAATGTTAGTCTGGATAAAAGAGATGACCTCTCTGTCTCGAACCTGGGAGAAGGCAGTTGCTTCTATCCACTTAGAAAAGTAATCCGTAAGGACTAATAAAAAGACTTTCTGCCCAGGGGCAGGAGGTAACTTACCGACGATATCCATTCCCCATCTCATGAAGGGCCATGGGATTAATGTCGTGTGCAAAGGTTCAGAAGGTTGGTGTGTCATACCTGAATGTCGTTGACATGAATCGCAACTCTGGACGTACCTGATGGCATCTTGCCTTATGGTCGGCCAATAGTAGCCTTGTCGGGATATCCGATTTGCAAGATTACGACCACCGGAGTGGTTACCACATTCGCCATCGTGCATTTCTTTTAGAATTTTTTTCACTTGCTCTTGACTATCGACACATCTTAGGTTCAGGCCTGTTGATGATCGTCGATAGAGCTTATTGCCGATTATAAGATATCTCGAAGCTTTGAATCGAATCTTTCGAGCTTCCATTCTATCTTCGGGCAGTTGGTCGTGCATAAGGTAATTCTTGATGTTGCACGACCAACTGTTTTCTTCGTCGAGGACATGAATCTTCTCGGAGTCCTCGATGGACGAGGTCGCTGTTTGGGCAAAAAATCACGTCGCCCGACCACGACCAAAACAGGTAAGACGCATGTCCTAAGCTATATCTTGTATTAAGATAAGGTCTCAACAAGAACACAGAAAACATCCGTCGTCTCCCTTAAAAGGTAAGTCGTACGTCCCCCATGACGCTCGACCATAGCATCGCCCGTCCCGTACGACCGCCGCGTAAGATTACTGCACCTTCGACTAAAGCTAACGTTAACCTTGACTGTTACGTTTGTTAAGTATTTAATGCAGGAGTCAAAGCCATTAACAGCAAGCAGCCGAAACGGACGAAGAACATTATGGATAATCACTCCGGCAACCGTTTCCAGCCGTTGTAGCCGTTGATCAAAGCATTAATGGAGCTAATTAATGACGCGAAGACTATAAATACCAAGCTAAGTCTTCACATCAAGGATCATCAGTTAACATCCGATACACATCAGCAATCATCAGCGAACATCACCGAACAGCAGAGAAAAACATTCAAGCTCATAGCTAAGAACCCTCAAACTCTGGAAATCAAGTACTGAAAGCCAGAACCCTGCAGCGAACTCAAGAACACTCGAAGAAAAGCTCAAGTCATCGCTCTCGACGCACGCCAACAACTTTTGACCAACAGGTGTTTACACTTTGTATTCACACGACAAACACCTGTTTTACACTTTAAACATTTGTACTTTACATTTCTAAGCATTTCCTTCATTTGTATTGTAATCATCGTACGACCGACGCCAGTACCAAGGACATCGCCCCTGATTGGCGACCATAGTGCAGCGACGACACCCCCTGTCGTCCGCAGGTTTTTTCCTCGATTGAGGTTTTTCCTGCGTCATCAAATCCTTTGTTTCTTTATTTTTATCCTCATCGCACGTCTCGTCGAAAGATTCTTTCTTTAGTTGTTTAAGTCCACATCGACCTTAAGTTGTCCCTTTGGTGCGATTTTTGGCATTAACAGTTTGGCGCCATCTGTGGGACTACATCTAGAGAAAATCCTCGACGAACGTGCATTCTACTAATAGTTTCTTGGAGTTTCTTCTATTTTCTGTTACAGGAAAATGGCAGCCCCTGGAAATCCGCAACAAGCCGTCGCTCAGATGTATCAGGAGCTCGAGGTTGCCAGGAATCAACTCAATGCAATGGCAGAGCAGAATCGCAGAGCAGCTGAAGAGATCGCGCGGCTAAGGAATCCTTTTGGACCCCAGAATGGTCCTAGACCATTCATCCAGAATCCAGGTCCGGGACCAAGCCCGTCCGCACAGAATCAACATCCAGGTCCATTCATGCCGAATCAGCAGCCGGGTCCGTTCATTCCGAATCCCCAGTCTGGGCAGATTCCCCCTCAGCACATCCGACCACCACCCTTGAACAATGAATCCCAACCATTGCAAGGTGGCTCCCAGTCGTTTCAGAATGAATCCCAGCCGTTTTCCCAGCCGATCCAAAGTGGTCCGCAACCTTTCCAGCAAGGATCGCAACCTTTCCAGCAAGGATCGCAACCTCTCCAGCAAGGATCGCAATCTTTCCAGCAGAGATCGCAGCCATTTCAGCATGGACCACAATCGTTTCAGAATGGACCGCAACAATTCCACTATGGGTCGCAGCCATATTTTGTTCCGTTTAACGGGGACACCAATGGTTCGTCGCATGGTAATGGCACTAGTCCAGGGACCAATCCCTCGACATGGGCAAATCCTGATCTTAACGATCCCGTCGCCCAGCGTTTGAAGACGTTAGAAGACCATAATGAGCGCGTCCTGTCCTTGCTCGCCAAGTTGCCTGGGGCAGCCGTGCCTGTCAACGTCGAGCCTCGCTCGGGGTATCAGGCGTCGCCCTTCATCGACGAGATCGCCACCGTCGAGGTCCCAAAGAAGTATAACATTCCTGCCTTCACTCCCAAGTATTCGGGTGTGACCGATCCAACCGAGCATGTCGCGCAGTATAAGCAGCTCATGTGGACAATCTCGATTCCACACATGTACCAGGAAGTATGCATGTGCAAGAGTTTCGGGGCGACTCTCACTGTTCCAGCTCTCCATTGGTTGATCAATCTCAAACCCAAATCTATCGGGCCGTTCGCCGAATTGGTCAACCAATTCTCCCGGCAATTCGCCAGCAGACGTAAGATGGAAAAGCAGACTAGTGATCTGTACTATGTCGTGCAAAAGACCAATGAGTCTATTCGAAGTTATTTCAATAGATTCAATGCCGAAATGATCAGTATCCGCAATTGTGACATCAAAACTGCGATCGAAGCTTATAAGCGTGGTCTATACGATAGTTCAGGTCTATATATCGATCTGACCAAGTATCCCCCAGAGACTTTCGAAGACGTTCGAGCTCGAACCTTAGCATATATGAGGGTCGAAGATGATGCCGCCTTTCGTCGCAAGCACACTGACGACAAGAAATCGTTAGGCGTCAGAAAGCCAGAGTTCAAGACAAAGGTTGTTTCCAGAATAGAGCCAGCGCGCCAAATTTCAAATGTTCGTTTCAAGACGAAAGCAGAAGCCAAGACCGCGACTAAGTTCACTCAGTACCCCAAGATATCCTCTTACGGATTCAAAGGATCTGCAAAGGACTTAGTCGGAGCTCTGAAGACCGCTCAAGCTACCCTTCGATGGCCAAAGAAGTCCGACCTAGACGATGCTAAGAAAGACAAATCAAAGTGGTGCGACTTCCATGCCGATCATGGTCATGCGACAGACGACTGTGTCGCATTGAAGAAGGAACTAGCATATCATTTTCCGAAAGAAAATCTCAAATATATCATCGACGATGTCGCTATTTCAGCTAACGGACATCGAACGACGACCCCCGAGCATGCAAAGGTCGTCAATTGCATCACCGGTGGTTCAGATGTGTGTGGTCTGACGTATTCAGCGGCCAAGCGTCATGCCAATCAGGCGCCCGATGATCGGCCTATTCCTCGCTCGTCTAGACCCAAAGGAGATTTGGAGCTAGAAGCCATGAAGATTGTGTTCGACCACGTCGACCTTGGCGACTCGTATCAGAAGCATCACGACGGGTTGATCATTCAGATCACGGTCGGTAACTGTCTAACGCGTCGAGTCTTGATCGACGGGGGCAGCTCAGCAAATGTTATTTTTCTCAACACCATCAAAGCCATGGTAATCGATCGCTCGGAAATCACCCGACGTTCGACGACTTTGGTCGGATTCAATGGAGAAGCGACGAGCACCTTCGGAGAGATAATCTTGCCCGTCTACGCCGGAGGAGTCAACAAGCAGACCAAGTTCAGCGTCATCGATTGTGCGTCGGCCTATAACATCATCTTAGGACGACCATGGATCCATGATATGAAAGCTGTTCCCTCGACGTATCATCAAATGTTGAAATTCTTTACGCCATGGGGAATCCAGGAGATTAAGAGTGAGCCAAAAGTCGCTCGTGAGTGCTACAAGTCTACCTTGAAGCCGCGAAAATAAACCAAAGTCACAAGATCAAGCTCTCGACAGGTTCGTTCCTCTATCCCTAAATTAATATCTTTTTCACAGAGATAAGTCTACTATGGTGCCCGGTCGCACGACAACATAGTCAACATAGGACAATATCTCTCCGTGTCATTCTGTCATTTAAAACCTATCTTTTCCTCCCAAAAAGAATAGGGTAATAAATGACAGGGGGCAAATAGAGTGAGTATGAAATGGTACGTTCTCTAACTCTTTTTCATACGATTTTTTCTCACAAAACGTTTACTGACTTAAGCATCGGAGGGTCGTTGGCTAGCCAACGACCAACCCCCGACATCGTTTTATCGCAGAATTGCACGACAGATTATCGCAGAATCGCACGGCAGTAATCATTAAGTCTACTAGATGACTTTAAATTCGCAGAATCGCACGACATAAACAATCAGGATTTTCTTCCCTGGCCATCCCTCCACAGGGGCATACGACGCAAATTCCTCGTACGATCTCGTCGTACAATCGCAAAGCCTAAATAACTTACATCTAAGTTTCTTAGCTTTTATACCCTGAATGGATGCTTTAATCGTGTGTTTTTATTTTACGTTCTTATTATCGTATTACAATGAGTGCCTTAGTCGCATGATTTCATATGTATCTTATGTTCGACTTTATAATCAAATGTGATTCGAATAAAGCATAAGCAAAAGATATATTCATTAAGTAAACCATTATATACATACTCGATCCCTGATTGGTCGAATGGCAAAACAAACAAGGAAAGGGAAATTCTAGACGGCAGGGGGAACATCGGTCATTTCCCTGCTCGAAGTCCCGACCCGAGGACCTTCATCTGCCACTCCTCCCGCACGAATCTCCTGCAGTTCATACTGAGCATCGAAAAGATGGATGGCTAGCTCGTCAGCACGCGCCAAGGCAAACCTCTCCCTATCTGAAGCCGCCTTCTCTCTCTCCAATGCCACAGCTTCTCTTTCAAGGGCAGACGCCATCAACCCTTCAACTTTAGACATCCCAGCGTGTAATGCCAAAGACGACTGGAACGTCTGAAAAATAACACAAGAAAATATTAGATGACTAAACGAACGAGACAAGTCATGAAAGATTGACACTCACCGTTGACGCCAGACTGGCAACTTGAGATCCAATCTCTCCGGCTGGAACTCCACGAAAACGCTCCCCGAAATACGGGAGCAAATACTTCCCCAGATGAGGGAACGACGTCGTCCCGTCTAGGACACCATCCGCCATAAAGTCAGACGGCAATGTAAAATTGACCGTCATAACTTCGGCCGATGATCCCTCGCCCCTGTCAGTAGACGTTGGGATCGACACTTTGGACATCGGCTTCGTCACCGTCGCCGGAAGCGCAGAACTTGCTGGTGTCGCGTCCGTTACGCCAAAACGGCTAGATGACGCCCTCGCCTTCTTAGGCAGAACAACTCCCGGTGAGTTATCAACCCTAGGCGACGGTTCCCTCAGGACTGTCCTCCGGGTTCTCTTTTCGCTCGACCCAGCTGTCGAAACATTTTCACCCCGAAGGGCACGCATAACCTGCTCCCCTCTCGCCCTAGAGACCGATTTCCTCTTGGTCGGCACTGATTAGGAAATACATGAAGCGTCAGGCGGATAGAGTAAAGAAAGTAAAATAAAAACTACGGTACGTTTACCAGTCGCTCCTTCCCTCTCATCCTCCTATCCCTCTTCTTCAGAATCTCCCATCGCGTCCTCGTCCTCGGCCGCCGGTTGCCACGTGACGAAAGATCGATCATCAGTACTATAACTCAGGAATATGTCGACCTTGGCTCCAGAACCTTCGTTCGGGTGCAAGGCATCGTACTGAATCTGTGAAGACGACAAAAAGCAATGAGTAAATAGAAAGCGGAAGAACCAAACAGTGACATATATCGAAAAAGCATACCTCCCATGTTCCAGTCAGGACGAATCCATTTGCTATTGATGTCAAGCGAGTCAGTACGCACGAATACATACCTCGATTTCCACCCACGATCATTGACGCCACTTCCCAAAAATAGGGTGCGGTCACCCTTAAACTTGGAATACGGACTGTAACGCCAATTCTTGTCTCTCTTAACATGATAAGCCAACCGAAAATCATTCAGGGTCATAGGTGGATCCTGTTTGGGCAAAAAGTCACGTGGTACGACTACGACCAGAGCAGGTAAGACGCACGTTATAATCCAAATCTTGTATTAAGATAAGGTCTCGACAAGAACCCAGAAAACATCCGTCGTCTCCCGTAAAAGGTAAGTCGTACGTCTCCCATGACGCTCGACCATAGCATCGCCCGTCCCGTACGACCATCGCGTAAGATCATTGCACCTTCGACCAAAGCTAACGTTAACCTTGACTGTTATGTTTGTTAAGTATTTAATGCAGGAGTCAAAGCTATTAACAGCAAGCAGCCGTAACGGACGAAGAGCATTATGGATAATCACTCCGGCGACCGTTTCCAGCCGTTGTAGCCGTTGATCAAATCATTAATGGAGCTAATTAATGGCGCGAAGACTATAAAAGTCAAGCTAAAACCTCATTTCAAGGGACATCCAATATACATCAGCGAACATCACCAAACAGCAGAGAAAATCATCCAAACTCATAGCAAAGAACATTCAAACTCTGGAGATCAAGTACTGAAAGCCAGAACCTTACAGCGAACTCAAGAACACTCGAAGGAAAGCTCAAGTATCGCTCTCGACGCAGGACAACAGACCTCGACCAACAGTTGATTACACTTTGTATTCACACAACAAACACCTGTTTTTACATTTAAACATTTGTACTTTACATTTCGAAGTATTTCCTTCATTTGTATTGTAATCATCGTACGACCGACGCCAGTACCAAGGACGTTGCCCCTGATTGGCGACCATAGTGCAGCGATGACACCCACTGTCGTCCGCAGGTTTTTTCCTCGCTTGAGGTTTTTCCTGCGTCATCAAATCCCTTGTCTCGTTTATTTTTTCCCTCGTCGCACGTCTCGTCGAAAGATCCTTTCTTTAGTTGATTAAGTCCACATCGACCTTAAGTTGTCCCTTTGGTGCGATTTTTGGCATTAACAGTTTGGCGCCATCCGTGGGACCTCATCTAGAGAAAATCCTCGACGAACGTGCACCCTACTAACAATTTCTTGGAGTTTTCTCTGCTCTCTATTGCAGGAACAATGGCAGCCCCTGGAAATCCGCAGCAAGTTGTTGCTCAGATGTATCAGGAGCTCGAAGTCGCCAGGAATCATCTCAATGCAATGGCAGATCAGAATCGCAGAGCAGCTGAGGAGATCGCGCGGTTAAGAAATCCTCTTGGGCCTCAAAATGGTCCTAGGCCGTTCGTGCAGAACCCAATTCCAAGATCGTTCAACCAGAATGGCCCTAGACCATTTGTCCCGAATCCAGGTTCATCCGCGCAGAATCAGCATCCAGTCCCGTTCATGCAGAATCAACAGCCAGGGCCGTTCAACCCAAATCCTCAGTTTGGGACAGTTCCTCCTCAGCACATAAGGCCACCACCAGTGAATAATAGGTCTCAGCCATTACAAGGGTCGCAGGCTTTCCAGCAGGGGTCGCAACCATTTCAGCAGCTATTTCATAATGGACCTCAAGGTGGATCTCAGCCACTCCACGGTGGATCGCAGCCTTTCCAGCAAGGATCACAGCCGTTTCAGAATGGACCGCAACAACTCCACTATAGGTCACAACCATATTTTGTCCTGTTCAACGGGGACACCAATGGTTCGTCACATGGTAATGGCACTAGTCCAGGGACCAATCCCTCGACCGGGGCAAATTTTGATCTTAACGATCCCGTCGCCCAGCGTTTGAAGATGTTAGAAGACCAAAATGAGCGCGTCCTGTCCTTGCTCGCCAAGTTGCCTGGGGCAGCCATGCCTGTCGACGTCGAGGCTCGCTCGGGGTATCAGGCGTCGCCCTTCATCGACGAGATCGCCATCGTCGAGGTCCCAAAGAAGTATAACATTCCTGCCTTCACTCCCAAGTATTCGGGTGTGACCGATCCAACCGAGCATGTCGCGCAGTATAAGCAGCTCATGTGGACAATCTCGATTCCACACATGTACCAGGAAGTATGCATGTGCAATAGTTTTGGGGCGACTCTCACTGGTCCAGCTCTCCAGTGGTTGATCAATCTCAAACCCAAATCTATCGGGTCGTTCGCCGAATTGGTCAACCAATTCTCCTGGCACTTCGCCCGCAGTCGTAAGATGGAAAAGCAGACTAGTGATCTGTACTATGTCGTGCAGAAGACCAATGAGTCTATTCGAAGTTATTTCAATAGATTCAATGCCGAAATGATCAGTATCCGCAATTGTGACATCAAAACTGCGATCGAAGCCTATAAGCGTGGTCTGGACGATAGTTCGGGTCTATACACCGATCTGACCAAATATCCCCCAGAGACTTTCGAAGACGTCCGAGCTTGAACCTTAGCATATATGAGGGTCGAAGACGATGCAGACTTTCATCGCAAACACACTAACGACAAGAAGTCGTTAGGCGTCAGAAAGCCAGAATTCAAGCCGAAAGTCATATACAGAATAGAGCCAGCGCGTCAAATTTCAAATGTTCATTTCAAGACGAAAGCAGAGGCCAAGACCGCGACTAAGTTCACTCAGTACCCCAAGATATCCTCTTACGGATTCAAAGGATCTGCTAAAGACTTAGTCGGAGCTCTGAAGACCGCTCAAGCTACCATTTGATGGCCAAAGAAGTCCGACCTGGACGATGCTAAGAAAGACAAATCAAAGTGGTGCGACTTCCATGCCGATCATGGTCTTGCGACAGATGATTGTATCGCATTGAAGAAGGAATTAGCGTATCATTTCCCGAAAGGAAATCTCAAGGATATCATCGACGATGTCGCCATTCCAGCTAATAGCCATCGACCGTCGACTCCCGAGCATGCAAAAGTTGTCAATTAAAATCCCCTACGACATTGGGAATCCTAAAGATCGAGAATGAGTCGAAACGTCGCTATGGTGCCCTGTCGTACGACGACATGATCAATCACAGACAGAATCTCATCGGATCGTCGTGTCGTCCTGTCATTTAAAACCTATCCTTCTTTCCAAAAAGAATAGGGTAATAAATGACAGGGGGCAATACCCCATGAAGGAGAAAGGTATGATTTCTAACTCTTTTCCATACAAATTTTTCTCACAAACAGCTACTGACTTAAGCATCGAAGGGTCCTTGGTGAGCCAACGACCAACCCCCGACATCATTTTATCGCAGAATCGCACGACAGATTATCGCAGAATCACACATCAGTAATCATTAAGTCTACTAGAAGACTTTAAATTCGCAGAATCGCACGACATAAACAATCAGGATTTTCTTCCCTGACCATCCCTCCACAGGGGCATACGACGCGAATTCCTCATACGGTCTCGTCGTACAATCGCAAAGCCTAAAACAACTTATCTTTAAGTCGCTTAGCTTTCATACCCGGAATGGATGCTCTAATCGCGCGTTTTTATATTTGTTTTACGTTCTTATCATCGTATTACAATGAATGCCTTAGTCGCATGATTTCATATGTATTTTATGATCAAATTCATAACCAATGTGATTTGAATAAAGCACAAGTTCAAACAAAAAGTGCATTTAAAAAGATCGTCAGGTACATGCTCGACCACCAACAGTCGAGCAGCAAAGCAAACAAAATAAAATTCTTAAATTAAAGGAGGAGCATCCGTCGCATTCATGCCCGAAGTCCCGTCCTGAAGGCTTTTGCCTGCCACCTCCTCCTCAGCATCCTTCTCATCGTCTGAGTCAAGATCCCTCTCGGTCCCGACACCATTCAGATAGATGTCCAGCTCCTCCTTCGCCGAAGCAAGAGGGTCTTTCCCCAGCAAATGTCGTCGCATGATCGCCGCCCAAGCAGTCAGACGAGCTATGGCAAAAACCGACTTACCCTCGTCCTTTGCAGCTTGCACTTCTTTCTCCAAACTCTCTACCTCGGATTTATAATCCTCGGCTTCTTTTGAAGCAGCGGCCAAGGATTCCTTAATCTTTTCCATCTCCTCCCTTTGCTCGGCAGTCATGGACAAGGACTGCGTCAAGCGATGGCTAAGATCCTCCTTCGCATGATTAACGATCTCCATATGTTTTAAAGCGTCAGCAAGACGCTTCGACAGATCCTCCGTGCGACCAGCAGCATCGTTTGCTCGGTCCAATGCTGCATTTTCCCTTTCGCGTGCAGCAGACAAAAGATCTTTCACCTTCGTCGTTCCACTTCGCAAGGCCAAGGAAGCTTGAAGTGCCTGCGAAATCATAAAAGACAGACATCATCAGTAGACAACGACAACGACAACGAAGTCTGGGCCTAGACAAACTAAGTCTTGAAAGAAAGACTTACCATGAACACCAAGCCGGCTACATAGGCACCCATCTCCTCGATAGGAAACCCCTCAAAACGCTCCCTGAAAGACGGAAGCAAGAATTTATCCAGGTGAGGGAACAGGTTCGTCCCGTCTAGGACATTACCTGTCATAAAGTCCGATGGCAGCGTAAAGTTGACCGTCGTGACCTTCTCCCCTCCCGTCGAGTGTTCCTTGCCCTTGTCGGCTGACAAAAGATTCGACGCGGCAGACGGGGACTTCACCGTTTCCGCCGGAGGCGCATAATTGATGGGTGTCGCTGCAATCACCTTCTTGGGCGATGCGACCCCTACCTCTTTGGGTGTAGCTACTCTCGACGAGTCATCAGCCCCTACAGACGACTCCCTCGGAATCGTTGTCCTCGTCCCCTTCGGAATTTTAGGGCCAACAGACATGGCTTTTAGCCTCTTCTCTCTACCCTGACGAGCACGCTCCAGCTCAGCTGCTCTCTTAGCAGAAACATTCAACACTTTAGGTTGAGACTCTCCTGGAAAAAAGGAATGTCATAAAGCACGCAAAGGAAAAAGACTCGAGGTAACATAGGAGGAAAAGGAAAGTAAAACTTACCCGTCATTCCTGTCCTTCCTCTCGACTTATCTTCCTCCTCTTCTCTTCCTTTCTCTTCACACTTCTCCCCCTGGTTCTCTCCTGAAGATTCTAAATCGTCGTCATTCGTCGAGTGTCGCACGACGAAAAACCTTTTGGCGACGCTAAATTCTAAAAACGAATTGATCTTCGCTTGAGAGTTAGCGTCTGGCTTCACGACCTCGAATTTTATGGTTGTCAATATACATAAAACAAGTTAATAATCATACCGTATATAGCATACGAAAAATGAAATAACAAGACTCACCCGATATATTCCAGCCCGTCCTAATCCACTCACTCTCGGAGTCAAGAGACAACTTACGCACGAATACATATCGAGACTTCCACCCACGGTCGTTCACACCCGTCCCTAAGACCAAAACGCGATCGCCCTTGAACCTAGAATGTAAACTACACCGATGACATCCGTCCATCTTGGCTTGATAATCCGAGAGGAGGTCATGTACATTCATGGGAGAATCCTATTTCTTAGTAGCACGCTCGATCACTCGTATGACTCGCCAGAACTGGGCCATCAACTGACTCGGTGCCAAGTCAAACTCTAACATAAACGCCTTGGCCAGAGGAGAAAAAGGCCATTCAAAACCTATCTTAAAAGGGTATTCATAGATTACGATATACCCCTCGGGACACTTGTTTGATCGGATCTGGCCTGGACGGATCAATTCGACCCACGCAGGAATTTTCGCTAACTTTCTAAAGTCCCGGAGGCCCGATGACTCTTGAATAACACTCTCAGGATCCCTCGACATTTCTAAACAAAATTTGCAGAAGTCAGAGAAATCGTACCTTACTTATAGGCGCGTTAATCCTCGAAGAAACCTAACCAAGTCAGAGATTTTCACAAGTTTGGAAGATATCAGACAAAGAATGGCAAGGAAGTCACAGCACAAACTCTTCAAGGGCGAAATAAGGAAAAGATCCGTCGTGATCTTTATTTATACAAACAATCGCATCAAATCAAATCCCTGGATGACCGCCGCGTGCTCTCGTCCCTTCGTATGACCGCAGGGATCGTCGACACCTGTCCTCGACAGCTGGCAAGCATCATCGTGTGTCAGTATGACGTCACGACCTCGTTCCCTTTTCAACTTCTCGTTCAGTTAGAAACGGACCAGTCTAGCTCCAAGGCGATTGAGGTAATTTCTAACTCTTGTCTTATTTCCTATGCGTCTGATTGACAAAATTTAAAACTTAAATTTGACATTCAATTTTCAAATTTTGGGGGCAAACTGTTTGGGCAAAAAATCACGTCGTACGACCACGACCAGAGCAGGTAAGACGCACGTTATAATCCAAATCTTGTATTAAGATAAGGCCTCGACAAGAACCCAGAAAACATCCGTCGTCTCCCGTAAAAGGTAAGTCGTAGGTCTCCCATGACGCTCGACCATAGCATCGCCCGTCCCGTACGACCATCGAGTAAGATCATTGCACCTTCGACCAAAGTTAACGTTAACCTTGACTGTTACGTTTGTTAAGTATTTAATGTAGGACTCAAACCCATTAACAGCAAGCAGCCGTAACGGACGAAGAGCATTATGGATAATCACTCCGACGACCGTTTCCAGTCGTTGTAGCCGTTGATCAAATCATTAATGGAGCTAATTAATGGCGCGAAGACTATAAAGTCAAGCTAAAATCTCATTTCAAGGGACATCAGTTAACATCCAATATACATCAGCGAACATCACCAAACAACAGAGATAATCATCCAAACTCATAGCAAAGAACATTCAAACTCTGGAGATCAAGTACTGAAAGCCAGAACCTTACAGCGAACTCAAGAACACTCGAAGGAAAGCTCAAGTATCGCTCTCGACGCACGACAATAGACCTCGACCAACAGTTGATTACACTTTGTATTCACACAACAAACACCTGTTTTTACATTTAAACATCTGTACTTTACATTTCGAAGTATTTCCTTCATTTGTATTGTAATCATCGTACGACCGACGCCAGTACCAAGGACGTTGCCCCTGATTGGCGACCATAGTGCAGCGACGACACCCACTGTCGTCCGCAGGTTTTTTCCTCGCTTGAGGTTTTTCCTGCGTCATCAAATCCCTTGTCTCGTTTATTTTTTCCCTCGTCGCACATCTCGTCGAAAGATCCTTTCTTTAGTTGATTAAGTCCACATCGACCTTAAGTTGTCCCTTTGGTGCGATTTTTGGCATTAACAGATCCCACTTTGCAGACAATCGCTCGATAACCAGAAAAACCCGCCAAAGTTGGGGCATCAACTGCCCTGGTGACATGCCAAAATATCGCATGAAATTCTTAGATAAAACCGAATACGGCCACTCAAACCCTATTTTGAAGGGATACTCGTATATCACGAAGCTTCCTTCGGGACAATTCTCAGGACGTATATCCCCTGGAATGGTTAACTCTACTTCCGTAGGGATCTTTGCTAGACGCCTAAAGGCATCTAAATCCTCCTGACTCACGATAGAACTCTCTGGTTCAATCGACATTGTTTATCAAACGAAGGAGACGATCGATAAAAACCAAAGCGAAAGAGCAATGCGAACAATCTCTACTAGGCCGAAGATTTGCAACGACTCGAGTAAGTTCGGACGAAGAATGGAAAGGAATCAAGGCGAAATCTCTTCCCAAATAAACACTTCGAAGTATAGCAAGAAAAGATCTGTCGTGATATTTATTTATACAAACAATCGCATCAAATCGAATCCCTGGATGACCGCCGCGCATACCCGTCCTTTCACATGCCCGGCCGGATCTTCGACACCTGTCCTCGACAGCTAGTAAGCATCATCGTACGTCAGCATGACGTCACGACCTCGTTCCTCTTTCGACTTCTCGTTCAGTTAGAAGCGGACTAGTCTAGTTCCAAGATGATTAAAGGTAATTTTCCCTTGCCTTATTTTCTCACGCGTCTGATTGACAAACTTTAAACTCGAATTTGCCATCCTTCTTTCAAAATTTGGGGGCAAACTGTTTGGGCAAAAAATCACGTCGCCCGACCACGACCAAAACAGGTAAGACGCATGTCCTAAGCTATATCTTGTATTAAGATAAGGTCTCAACAAGAACCCAGAAAACTTCCGTCGTCTCCCGTAAAAGGTAAGTCGTACGTCCCCCATGACGCTCGACCATAGCATCGCCCGTCCTGTACGACCGTCGCGTAAGATCACTGCACCTTTGACCAAAGCTAACGTTAACCTTGACTGTTACGTTTGTTAAGTATTTAATGCAGGAGTCAAAGCCATTAACAGCAAGCAGCCGAAACGGGCGAAGAACATTATGGATAATCACTCCGGCAACTGTTTCCAGCCGTTGTAGCCGTTGATCAAAGCATTAATGGAGCTAATTAATGACGCGAAGACTATAAATACCAAGCTAATTCTTCACATCAAGGATCATCAGTTAACATCCGATACACATCAGCAATCATCAGCGAACATCACCGAACAGCAGAGAAAAACATTCAAGCTCATAGCTAAGAACCCTAAAACTCTGGAAATCAAGTACTGAAAGCCAGAACCCTGCAGCGAACTCAAGAACACTTAAAAGCTCAAGTCACCGCTCTCGACGCACACCAGCAGCTTTTGAACAACAGTTGTTTACACTTTGTATTCACACGACAAACACCTGTTTTACACTTTAAACATTTGTACTTTACATTTCGAAGCATTTCCTTCATTTGTATTGTAATCATCGTACGACCGACGCCAGTACCAAGGACATCGCCCCTGATTGGCGACCATAGTGCAGCGACGACACCCCCTGTCGTGAGCAGGTTTTTTCCTCGATTGAGGTTTTTCCCGCGTCATCAAATCCCTTGTTTCTTTATTTTTATCCTCGTTGCACGTCTCGTCAAAAGATTCTTTCTTTAGTTGTTTAAGTCCACATCGACCTTAAGTTGTCCCTTTGGTGCGATTTTTGGCATTAACAGTCGCTAGATAGATCATAGGGATGACGTCGAACGACGACTTATTGAGTGTTGATCCGAGATTTTCTAGCGCATCGGCCTGAGTGTTTTGATCTCTGGGGATTTGCTCGATCGAGAATGGATCAAACATTTTTTATTTTTCTTTGGCTATTTTGAGATAAGTTATCATCTTAGAATCTTTTGTTGCGAATTCCCCATTCATTTGATTTACGACCAACAGGGAATCGCTTCTGACGTGAAGTCCGGTTGCCCCCAGGTCATGGGCCATGTTCATTCCTATGATCAGGGCTTCGTATTCTACTTTGTTGTAAAATCACATGGTATGGAATACACATTTTGCCCCCATGTGGCGGTTTTAAGACAACACCAAGCCCTGCTCCTTTGGCGTTTGAAGAACCATAGACGTGGAGTGTCCAGGTCGTGTCGTCTGTAGTCGCCACAGTACAGGCTTCGCCTTATGCTTCTTTTTCTAGTTCAGGACTGAAATCAGCAACAAAGTCAGCTAGGACCTTGTTGATCCAAACCCTTCAGTGATTTGATAATGACCCTGAGAATTACTTAGTGAAAATTGTAAGTAAACAATATGTATTAATGTTTTGCCATCTAAGAAAAATATACTAAGTTTGTTTAGTATCGCTGATGGAAAACTGTGTTCTTTAATTCATGCTTCAGCGATACATGTACATCAGTAAGCCCTGAGCCTGTTCAGTCTCACTGATGATCGCGGAAAGCTTTATTTGTAATGTTTGCTTATGATCCCTAAAGACAAGATTCGCGACAACTGAGTTCAAAGTTGAAACCGAAGACGAAGCTGACAAACGAGTGACTAAGTCTACTAGTGACCTGATGCGGATATCAGCGAAGACAAGACTTGTCCATTTCACGCGAAGTTTCAAGTAGAAGACTTCAGCGAGAGCTGAACGTTATCATTCACTGATAAAGATTAACTCAGCGATCGCTGATCATGAAGCCTGTTCTACAAGTAACTTTTGTCTTATCTCCTTGCACGCTTTTGTACGATTTGTCAGAAGGACATCCTTTGTCCAGGATCGTACAAACCACTCTGCCAACTACACTGTTCATCATGCGGCCAAAAGGGATGTTTGCTAAAGTCAAATCCATGCAACGAACCAGACGCTGCCACGTGTAAAGTTGTACTGACTTGCATTCAATGCATACAGTATAAATAGAAAACCCTACTTCATTTTGAAGTGCTGCTTCCTTCGCTGAACTACTTTGTGCAAGAAAACTACTCTTAGTTTTCTTATCTCTTTCTTTATTTTCTTAGTGCAGGAATTTTGTGTGATTCTCATAGTTTGTTTAGATTAGGTTTTTAACTTGATCTTATTCCGCAACAAACTGTAAATTGTTTCATATATATCAATAAACAATTTAGAAATATAAAAATATGTGTTTGTATTCAACCCCCCCCCTTCTACAAACATGTATAACCCTTCGGGACCAACAAGTGGTATCAGAGCAGATTGTTTAATCTCATAAACAAGATCTTGCTTATACTCTTTTCCTTGCTATTTCTTTAATACGACAAACAACACAAACACAAATTACATAGATAATGGCTTTCTTGCCAAACCACCTCGATTTAGCAAAGACAACATCAATCTTTGGAAAAATCGAATGATGCTCTTCTTGGAAGGTGTAGATCCCACTATACCATATTACGTAGAAAATGGACCCAGACACTGCGACTACCCCTGCCATTCCTGAAATACTAATCATCAGAGAAGTCTCTCAATGGACTGAAGATGATAAGAAGAAAGTGGCCCATCGATACAAAGACCAGATCCATCATCTCCATGGCTCTCCCTGATGAAGTCTACCACTCCATAATGAACCTGAAAAGTTCCAAAGAAATGTGGGACACATCTGCGTTCAGTATGAAGGTACTGAAGATGTACAAGAATCCAGGAGAATAAACCTGGTAAGGCAATATGAAAGTTTCATCAGTGGTAAGAATGAAACTATCTCTGAAGTTCACCAACATTTCAATTGCTTAATTATTGATCTGAAAACTGTTGGTAAGACCTATTCTAATATGAGATCCTGACTAAATTCTTAGAATGTCTACCTGAAAGTTAGGACAATTATACCATGTGTCTTAAACTCTCGAAGGATCTTAAATTCATGACCCTTTCTACCTTATTTGGCACTATGCTCAATCATGAGCAGTTGTGTCAACTTAAGAAGAATCTTGTTAAAGATTCCAAGAGCACACCTGTTGCTTTACTCTCCTCAGAGTCAGTACCTGCTCAGCGATCCACTATCACGATCACTGAAATGGAATCTAACTCTGATGATTCATCAGAAGCTGATCCTTCAGAACTTGATGAATCTCTGGCACTTCTGACAAATACCTTCAGGAGGTTTGCTATAAAGAATAACTTCAGAAGAAATAAACCTCTCACTATCAATGATAAGCCCAAATCTACTCCTAATGCTACTGCTACCTGCTTTAACTGTGAAAAAGTAGGACAATTTGCAAGTGAATGCAGGTCAAAGAAAGCATTCAAACCTTCTTCATCCCACAAGAAACCCTTTACTCCTAGAAGTAAAGATGACAAGTATCAAAAGCTCAAAGAATAGTATGAAAAACTGAAGAGCTACAAAAAGAAAGGCAAAGGTATGTTCGCTGAAGAACATGACTGGGCTGAGTCTGATGAAGAATCAGATTCAGATGAAGAAGATGAGGCCAATCTCTGTCTCATGGCCAAAATACAAGAAGAGGAAGAACAAGCTGAAATTCCCTCTACTTCTACCTCTACCTCTCAGGTATCTCTCTCCTCTACTTCTTCTCCTGCTCTCACTGAAGCTGATAGACTTCGAGCTATCGATATTTTGAATGTTGATTTGTATGATGCCATGAATGGCAAGACCAAAGTTGAACAACTCAATTTAGATTTAACTGAACAACTTAAAAACTGTCATTTAAAAATACAAGAGCTTTCAAACATTGAGGAAAACTTGAAAGATCAGGTCCATGTGAATCAAGTCATCAGTATCGAGTGATAACAAGCTATTGCTGAACTGAAGCTGAAAAGAACACTATTGAAGGATGGTATAAATCCTCAGCAAAGATCACTGAAATAATCGGTGCTCAGATCCCTCTTAGTGACAAAAGTGGTCTTGGTTATAAAGCTGACACTGAAGAACCAACCACTGACCGTTTCATGCTAAAGTTTGGAATGTTCGTGTCATCTATCCCTGACACCTCTTCATCTCAGTGCCCTTCTTCTTATAAAACTTCCATCTCTGAGGATAAACCTACCTTAAGTGCTAAACATAAAGGTAAAGAAAAAATTGTTGTTCAAAAACCTCAGAAGGGTACCAAAGTACCAAAGCTGAAATCTTCTAAACCTTCAGCTAACCATTCCTTTGCCTCAAAGGATAAGATCCCTGAATTCATTCAGCGATCTACTCCAAAGATCAGAGTGAATGTAATTGGCAAGAAATCTGAAGAACCAAAGGTTCCTCCGATATCTGATGCCAAAGGTATTCTTGGTACAGGCCCTGCCCATTTGAAATTATCAAATAAATATGCCTATGGTCCTAAAGCTACTTTTAGCTATAGGAAATGTTATCACTGTGAACTTACCGATCACATTGCTAGTAAGTGCCCTACAACCACCAAAGCTGAGAAATTAGCTAAGGTGAAGATCAATGCCCCCAAGGCAAAGAAAACAATCCCTGATACAAATCAAGCCAAGGTGAAAAATGCCACCAAGGTTAAGAAATTAACCAAGGTGAAGATTACCACTGAAGCTGAGTCATCAGATGCTGCGAAGATCGCTGAACCTTCCATTGCTTCAACCACCACTGACAAGTGTGGACCCATCGTAAAATAGGTGCCCATTCCAAACTAATCTTCCTTTGTTTGCAGGTCTCAAAGGGTATCTGGTATCTTGATAGTGAATGCTCTCGACATATGACTGGAAAGAAAAACCTGCTCACTGAATACAAGGAAGAGAAAGGTCCCTCAGTGACCTTTGGTGGAAATGGAAAAGGCTATACCCGAGGGTTTGGTGTACTTTCTAATGGTACAACAACCTTCAGAAGAATCACATACGTTGAAGGGCTGAAGAACAATCTTCTTAGCATCAGTCAGCTGTGTGACAAGGACTTCAAGGTTTGCTTCACTAAAGAAGCATGTTTCGTCACTGACAAGAAGGAGAAAGTTGCTCTCAGTGGATATCGTTTGGAAAATGTTTATGTAATAAACATGGACTCAATAACCACTGAGAATATGTGTTTTCTCTCCAAAGCCTCTTCTGATGTCAACTGGCTATGGCATAAAAGCCTTTCTCCTCTTAACTTCAAGATGCTGAATACTCTTTCTTCAAAAGAGTCGGTCACTGGTCTTCCTCAACACTCATACGCTAAGGAATCCCTTTGTTCAGCGTGTGAGAAAGGGAAACAAACTAAAGCAAGCTTCAAGTCAAAGCAAGTTTCTTTAGTGACATCTCCTCTTCAACTTCTCCACATGGATTTGTTTGGCCCTGTCAACATTCAATCCATCGCTGGAAAGAAATACACACTGGTTATTGTGGACGAATTCTCTCGCTACACCTGGGTAATGTTTCTCCGTGCTAAGAGCGACACCTTAGAAGAACTCATGTCTTTCGTCAGGAAAATGGAAGTCCTGAATAACCTTACTGTTCGCTCAATAAGGAGTGATCATGGGACTGAATTCAAAAACAATTCCCTTGATAACTTCTATGAGAGTAAGGGTATTTCTCATAACTTTTCTTCAGTGAGAACACCACAACAAAATGGAGTCACTGAAAGAAGAAACCGAACGATCATCGAAGCTGCTCGTTCAATGCTCAACGATTCTCATCTTCCAACTCAAATTTGGGCAAAAGTTGTCAACATTGCATGTTTTACGCAGAATAGATCGCCGATCGTCAAAAGATTCAACAAGACTGCCTATGAACTCTTCCAGTACCTTAGATCAACTTGTGAAGCACATTTTAGTAAGTGGTCTTCCATCCTTGAAATTTGATAAGGATCATTTATGTTTTTCTTGTGAAATGGGAAAATTTAAGATAGCTTCCCACGGGACAAAATCTGATGTGTCTTGTACAAGACCTCTGTACATGCTCCATGTTGACCTCTGTGGTCCAATCTCTGTACAAAGCTCGTCAGGGAAAAAGTATATTCTATTTCTAATAGATGAATTCTCTTCATATACTTGGGTAGAGTTTGTGAGAAAGAAATTTGATGTTCCTGAAATACTAAAAAAGTTGATGAAAAGAATCCAGGTACTGTATGATAGCAAGATTCAGAAGTTAAGGAGTGATAATGGAACAGAGTTCAAGAACTCAACCATTGATGCATATATCACCAATGAATGAATCTCTTAGAATGTTTCTGCAGCAAGAACTCCACAACAAAATGGTGTTGTTGAAAGAAGAAACAGAACACTTGTGGAGGTTGCAAGAACAATGCTAGCAGCATCTGGATTGCCAACATATTTATGGGCATAAGCTATTTTTACTGCTTGTTTCACAGAGAATAGATCATTGACTGTGAAGAGATATATGAAAACCCCTTACCATTTACTCAACCAAACAAAGCCTAACATAAATTTCTTTCATGTCATTAGTTGTAGATGCTTTGTGCTGAATGATAGAGAGCAATTAGGCAAGTTTGACAGAAAAGCTAATGAAGCCAAGTTTATTGGTTATTCTTCAACTTGAAAAGCCTACAGAGTCTTTGTTTTGAAGCACAAGTTGATCCTAGAAAACATCAATGTATCATTTGATGATACAATTCAAGAAATTTTCTGAGTCATCTATCTCAGAACTTGATCAAGAAAGAATGACTTCTAATGACTCAATGTCTAGCTTATTAGAACTCACAACACTTTTCAAGGACTTGTTTGAAGATGCCGAGCCCTCTGTCGTAACCACCAGAGCCTCCCCTAATCAAATCTTTGCGGACCAGGAACCACAAGGTATATCTCTAACTGGTCCATCCATTACTTCACCTTTTGAATCTACTACAGTAGGACATCAATTTGAGGGGGAGCAGGCAGAGAACTCTTCAACAATAGTGAGCACCAATGTAAACATACTAAGCACAACAGAAGCTAACGTTGACAAAGTGAACCAACAACCATCCACAAAGGCAAATCATTGGCAGTCCTTCTGAAGGCATAAAGACAAGGTCTGCCACTACTAATTATTTTTTATTTACAGACTGTATTAGTGTGATAGAACCAAAAAACGTTTTTGAGGCCCTAGAAGATCCAGTTTGGATAGAAGCAATGCAAGAAGAGCTTTTGCAGTTTGAGCGCAACAAGGTGTGGTCTCTAGTCCCCTTACCAAAAGGCAGGACTGCTATAGGGACCAAATGGGTGTTTAGAAACAAGAAGAATGAAGATGGAGTTGTGATAAAAAAAATAAAACAAGGTTGGTTGCTAAAGTATATTGCCAAGAAGAAGGCATAGACTATGATGAAACCTTTGCCCCTTTCGCAAGATTAGAGGCAATAAGGATATTCCTTGCAGTTGCTGCACACAAAGGTTTCAATGTTTATCAAATGGATGTCAAATCTGCCTTCTTAAATAGGAAAGTTCAAGAGAGGGTATATGTCTAGCAACCACCAGGGTTTGAAAGCTTAGAACATCCTAACCATGTGTACTTCTTAAACAAAGCCCTGTATGGCTTAAAACGGGCTCCAAGAGCATGGTATGAACGTCTTTCAACCTTTTATGCTTAAAAGTAACTTTGAGAAAGGTACAACTGATACAAATATGTTTTATAAAAGGAAAAGAATGAGATTCAGCTAGTACAAATATATATGTGGTTGACATCATCTTTTGATCCACTAATCCTAAGTACTGTGAGAAATTCTCAACGCTTATGAAGGGTGAGTTTGAAATAAGCAAGGTGGGAGAATTAACCTTCTTCCTTGGGATTCAACTCAAACAAACCAAATAGGGTACTTTTATTAATCAATCAAAATATGTAAATGATATTTTATCAAAGTACAAAATCTCTAATTCATCTGCTATGAAAACCCCATTGGCCACTGGATCAAAGTTGCATTCTGATCCTTCTGGAAAATCTGTAGAGCCTAAGATCTATAGAGGTTGATTGGCTCACTTCTGTACCTAACAACTAGTAGAATAGACATTATCGATGAAGACTCGACTCAGAGATTATAGTCTTGAGTTTCACAAAATCCCAATCCTTTGTTACTCAAAGAGTGCCATAGCCATCTCTGCCAATCATGTGCAACACTAAAAAAATAAAGCACATCGATATCAGGTACCATTTCCTACAAGATAATGTTGAAAAAGGCACCATTGTGATGTATTTTGCGCCCACAGAATACCAGCTTGTTGATGTGTTCACAAAAGCTCTTGATGAAAACTGATTTACTTTCCTAATTAGTAAGTTGGGAATGCTCAATATGGATGGATAAGCATGTCAGATGCACAGAGCCTCTGTACCTTGGTACAAAGCCTCTAAGCTTGTAAATATTTTATGTTTCAGCATGTAAATTCATGTCTTTCTACTTTTGGTCAAGAAGAGCTTCTCTATGAGTCGATGGACAGATCATATATACTCATTGATGATTTATTCACATATATTGTTGCTCATAAGTTGATAGAGCACGACGACATCGAACCACGCTCAGTTGAATAATATCAACAAAGAGCATATTGACCTAAATGTAAAGGAACAATCCAGAAAGAATTATATTCTTTGGCGAAGAATCGGGTATTTGGTCCGGTAGTGCTAGCCCACCAAATGTTAATCGCGTAGGACATAACTAAGTCTTTGTCAGAAAGCGTATCGAGAATAATAAAATCCTAATGTATAAGGCTCTTCTTTGGCGCAAGGTTTCTCACAACGCCCTGGATTGACCATGAGAAGACTTACTCTCTCATGATGGATGTTATGACGTCCGAATAATTTATTAGCCTAGTAGTTTTTGAAGGACTGGAAATGCAGCTCATGGATGTGGTTGCTACATATCTCTATGGGGATCAAGATTCAGAGATATATAAAAGTGCTTGATGATAGTGCATTACCAAAATCAAGTAACTCTAAACCACAAAATGTTTTTGCAATAAAATTGAAACAATCACTTTATATATTAAAGCAATCTAAGCGGATGTGGTATACCAGTCTAAGTGAATACTTGACTGGGAAAGGATATAAGAACGATTAATTGTGCCATTGCGTATTTATTTACGAAAACAAGTTCTGATTTTCAAAGTACCTCTATATGTCAATGTTATGAACATAATAGTCACTCTTGATGAAATAAGAGAAACCACGAGCTATTTGAAATCTGATTTTGAGATGAAAGATCTTGGGAAAACTTGCTTTTATCTAGATACTTAAGCTAGGACACCGAGTTTGTGGAATACTAATCCATCGATCCATATATGTCCAAAAAAGGGTTGATCAGGCAATTTAATATGGACAAAGCGCATGCGGCTAGCACTCCTATGATCGGTCAAAGTGTTGGATATAAGGAAAGATACATTTCATCAAAAGGATGAGGGCGAAAAGGTGTTGGGAGCTGAAATTCCATACCTAAGTACAATAGGCGCATTAATGTACTCAACACAATACACTTGACCGTATATTGTATTTCTCAGTGAACTTGTTAGCGCCGACGCAACATCATTGGAATGATCTCCAAGTAATATTCTGGAACTATTGACATGGGCTCATACTTTCCCGACGAAAAAATGGATTAATAATGAAATTTCAATACCTACTTAGATTGTGAGCGGCAAAAGTACTAGCCCCTGTAGAGAAACCAATTAATGTCTTGGTATGTATTTGTTGATATTAGGTATATGTCTGACCCATACGAAGGTCATTCCCAATTTGGAAAAGGAATTACCATAGGGAACACATTGATTACTTGAAAGTAAAACTAAGTAAACCCTTGTATATACCTCCTCGAACTATTTTAAGAATATTAATCTACATTATTCAAGAGTGTATATATGGTTAAGGATTGTCATTACACATATTAGAGGAGCTAGTGGTTTGAGTTCAACCACTATCCTACCTACATATATGGAAATAATGCATTATGTATCGAAGAAGAAAGTAAGATACATCAAGGGTTATAATATAAATCATATTCCGCTTAAGTTTTTATACAATCATCAACAACAAATTCTCCTCAAGATTCAAGTGAATTAAATAAGATGTGAGGAAAATGTGACATATTTGTTTACCAAATCATTACCTAAAACCATATTTTGGAAACATATAAAAAGTATTAGAATGAAAATGTTTCCAAACTCCCATAATTAATGTACAAATCAGGCGGAATAGTAGACAAAAGGGTGAGTCTACTATACATGCGATATTGGTAAGTTGTGCTCTTTCCTTCACTCAAGGTTTTATTTTTTCCATTGGGTTTTGTACCTTGGTGTAAGGTTTTAGTGAGACAACAATTTATATACCATATGCTTTCTTAAATCTCATGATTAATGTATGAATCTAAGAGAAAATTAGACTAAAGGAAAAGTCTATGTATTGCAAAGAAACTGGTGCGTTGTACTCTTTCCTTCGTCCTAATTTTATTTTATTCCCACTGGGTTTTTATTTTGGCGTAAGGTTTTAACGAGACAACAATTGTACACCATCACTCCTTTAACTCGACACAAGGAGGAGTGTTGTAGGATAAGTGTGCTGAGTCAAAGGATATGACAATATAAATAGCGATAAACATATTAGAGATATGTTATATCTATATCTCTCGTAGTTATCTATTTGTATCTCATCCATATTTAAAGGGCTTATGATTAATGAGAATTACAGTTTTCATTCTCTCTATTTACTGTTGTTCTATTTGTCTTTTCCTTTAACAAATATCACTTTGATCGTATTAAGTTTTTAATTTATTAAAAAATGTACATTTTTGGTTATATATAAATAATTTTAGCTAACATTTAGATATAATAGTTGTGTAAAATTAGAAGTAAGAAAAGATAAGGAAAGAAAAGTTAAATAAAAAGGAATATATAAGCTATGTTTGGCAAATTAACATTTGACTGATAAGCTAGTTTGTATAAGCTAACTAATAACTCATAACCTAACTAATGAATAAGTTATGTTTGGTAAAAACTAAATTATAAACATGTAAACTGACAAAAAAGACATCTTAAAGAAATAACCAATTACAATATTTAGTAATATAACTAAAACAAATTTATAGTAATATAATATGCTAATTAATACAAACAAGGTAGTAAAAAAAATTAAATAATATAATATGTGAATCAAAAGAAATTACATATATTATAATATATACTATAAATTTTGAATTTGTTAAAACAAATGTTGGAAAAATCTATATTAATTCTAAATAATCGTTACATATGATATGAAAAAAAAATCGAATAATAAGTAAAAGAATAACAATAATTAATAAATAAAATATATTGACTAGTATTAAAAAATAATAATATAAAAATAAATGATATGATTGACAATAATTTAAATAATTAATATTAATGTGTATTTAAAATTAAGTTAATAATTTTCAATTAATATCTATTAATATTATTGATATTAGATACATAATCTCGAATCTAAAGTCGAGAACTCGAAAGAATGGTCTTGTTTCATTTTCAGTTTTATTCTCCATTGCATATCGGATGTAGAAAATTCAAGGTCAATATGATCAATTGGTAAAAAAACCTAAAAAGATTCGATGGTTAGTGGGGTCTTCAAACACATGACATTTGTTGTTCTAGTGGTTTGTATTTTTTATAACTTGATCAAAAATTAAAATCCAAAGTTTATGTTTAACAAACTCAAAAGACAAATCATATGTAAGATAAATGGTAAGAATACCCAAGAACCATGTGTTCTACGATGAAATTATTGAGTAATACAATTTAAAAAAAAAATTATAGAATTAACATTCCGCTATTGGTTTCCAACACTCTTATATCCCATGAATACAAGAACTATGCATGAAAATAAGTTCGAAAAATGTGACTTCAAATAAAAAAGATCAAGCTTCTCAGTCTGCTTAATTTTCATTAATGTATTTGGGTTAGAAAAAACATTAGCTACATCTTTACAAACTGTGGGTACTTTGAGAGCTGTAGAGCCAACAATCATCTTGGACCAAATTTCTTCAATATATATTTTGGAGAAATCCATAGACGGATCTGTCATCGAAGGTTGTAGTCAAAGAAGAATGAAGCTAACTGGTATACGAGTATTTTCGGGGCTTTGGATGTAGTTGATTCGGGGGAGTTATCTTGGGATGTGGATCAAAATAGATGTTTTAGTAGTTAGGGGAGGGGGTAGTCGATGAAGCGGAGATAAAAGAGGGAGATGGTTGGACTATACACTTGTACGTGTCTTAAATATTTCTTGGAGACCACAATCTTGAAAGTTTTAAGACAACTACATCATTGAGGCACGCTATAAGATAGTACATCTGGAAAATTAAAAAAAATGTAACTCGTCTTATATAAAAGATTATAATATAGATGAAAAAGGAAAAAGTAAGGGATATAAAACAAATTAAATATATAACTATAAGGTATGAAATGTAAGTTTTAAAAACAAGCCACAAAATATAAAAAATATTCAATATTAAACTCATTTTGAAGATATTGATAAGACGATTATAATATAATTTAAAAAAAAACATATTTTTAATGCAGTTTAGTTAATATACGATTATGTTTGTTAATATGACAAGGGTGTAGATTAAAAAATGGAGAAATATAAAGTCATTAAATAACTAATTATAAAGATATAAGTAAAAAATTAATTTTTAAATTAATTTTAAAGTAAAAAATTAATTTGTTGAATATGGGAGGTTTTGAGCTTTTAAACTTGTACATGATGTCAAGATTTACATCTCTTAAAATTTCAATAATAACCGTAATTTAAATTTTTAAGTAACGCATCCTAAAACATAAAAATGACCTCGGTAACTGAACCAAAAACCCTTCTGAGATTCGCGACCTTGTCACCGATCACTTTAACCGGACCTTTTCGGCAAGTTCGGGGAATCCGAACATGATCACTAAACTTGTCAAAAGCAGACTCACAACGTAAGATCTATCCCATCTTGACCCCCCCCCCCCCCTTCAACAAGGAAGAGCTCAAAAAGGCTCTTTTCCAAATGCACCCAGATAAATCCCCGGGTCCGGACGGCTTCAACCATCTGTTCTTTTAAAAGAAACGGGACGTTTGGCTGATGAAATTTATATTGCTAGAAAATATTGGCTTGACAATGTTTCCTTACCGATGGGTATCAACGACACTGTCATCGCCTTATTCCCAAAGTTGATGCTCTGTCGTCTCTTAAAGAATATAGAGCCATCGCGCTTTGCAACGTCATTATGAAGATTGTCACCAAAGTTTTAGCTAACTGGATCAAACCAATCCTTCTGTCGCTCATTTCGGCCAATCAAACGGCTTTCGTCAAAGACCGTTTGATCACAGATAACATCATTATTGCCTTTGAAATGCTACATTCCATTCACCGCAACACCTGCAAGAAAATGGGTGAAGTGGTTCTTAAGATAGATATTAGCAAAGCCTACAATCGTTTAAGTTGGGAGTTCTTGCATCAAATGTTAACGACTGTGAGGTACTTTCTGAAAGTGAACAATGATTTGGTCGGCCCTATCTTTCCAAAAAGAGGCATCCGTCAAGGAGACAAGCTTTCTCCTTACCTCATCATCATGTGTATGGAAGGTCTTTCGGCCTACTTGAACTTCGAAAAGTCGGCCACGCGTATTCATGACTGTAAAGCAGCTACCCCCCAGTTATTTCTCATCTTTTCTTTGCACATGACACGTTTTTCTTTTACAGGGCCACGGTCGACGAAATCCGTCATCTAAAATCCATGCTCACATCCTATGAAGATGCTTCGGGACAAGCCATAAATTATTCCAAATCGGGCATCATGGGCAGTAATAATCTTGCTCTCGTTCTTATGCATGAATTCTCCCAAATTCTTGGTATTTACAGCCCCATTTCCTTCGCTAGTGGGTCGCTCCAAGAAATGCATTTTCCGACACATTCGTGAAAGACTTTGGTCTAAACTTCGGACCTGGAGCAAAAAACCCATTTCTTCCACAGGATAGCCCACTCTCATAAAATCCGTAGCCCAAGCTATCCCGGTCTATTACATGAACGCCTTTCTCATACCGAGCTCCATTATCCAGAATCTCGAAAGAATGATCAACTCGTTTTAGTGGGGATGAAAATCCGATGGCCCCTGCTCGGACAATTGTCTCTCGTGGGACAAACTTTGCATACCACAAAAATTCGATGGGCTCGGATTCCGGGACTTTACGGCTTTCAACCTAGCAATGCTTCGAAAGCAAGGTTGGAGACTTATCTCTAACCCTTCCTTGTTAATTCCAAAAATCGTCCAGAAGGATAACTTAAGGTTGATTGTGGAGCTTAACAACTAAAGATGGGAATCTTTCGACAAAGCAATGCGAAAAAGACAGAAATGTAAATGAGACAAAGAATTTGGTGACGCGAGAAAAAACTCAACGAGGAAAAAACCCACAGACGACAATGATGATGTCGTCGCTGCACTATGGTCGCCAAATAGGGGCGATATCCTTGTGTTTCGGGTGTCGAGAGTACAGAGATTACAATACAAATGAAAGAAAGACTTTAAATGCAAAGTAACAAGTGTATCGAATGTAAAAAACTGGTGCGTCGTGTGTAAAAACTAAGTGTCGTGTGTGAAAGTCATGCATCGTGAGCGATATGTTGAGAGAGAATTCTTTGCTTCGGGTGTTCTTCAGAGTTCGGACGTGTTCAGATGCTTCGAGGTATCAGAGAGATGTCCGCAAATGGTGATGAAACCTCTGTATTTATAGTCTTCGAGTGTTTTGAATAACTCCATAAAATCTGCTGATAACGGTCGTAACGGCTACTGGTTTTAATGCTCATAATTGTCTCTGTCTGTTATGGCCGTTGGTTATTAATGACATTGATTCCTGCATTTAAACAGAGAAAATATAACAGAAATATCGCATGTTAGTCGGTCAAGGTCGCAAGGTTCCATACGACGGTCGTGTGAGCTAGACGACATCATGGTCGAGTGTTGTGAGGTGGATAACTTTCGATTTCAACTTTGATCAGGGAATAAAGTATTATGATTTTACCTCATTATGGAAAAGTGTAATAAATGTTCTCCCCATTTTGGTCGTGGTCGAGACTGGTGAAATTTTACCCAAACAGTTTGCCCCCAAAATTTAAAAATGAAGTGGCAAATTCAAATTTAAAAAAAAATTAAATTTTGTTAGTTCGGACGCCTAGGGTCGTGACACGTGTCAAAAAGTCACTTCAATTGCCTTGGAACTGGATCGGTCCAATTCCAACTAAAGCGGAAGTCGAAAAGGGGATAAGATCGTGATGTCACGCTGACGCACGATCATGCTTAGCAGCTGTCATCGCCAGGTGTCGACGATCCGTGTGGTCATACGAAGAGACATGGGCACATGTCGATCATTGAGGGATTCGACCTGACACGATCGTTTACATAAATAGAGACCCACGATGGATCTTTTCCATTTTACGTTTGCAGAGAGTTTTAAGAGCGAGAATCTTTCCCGATTTCTTGCTGTTCTTCGTCCAATCTTTTCCAAACCTGCAAGAATCTTCGATTCGACTAGGAATTTCGAGGTTTAGAGCGCCTATATAAGGTACGATTTCTTGATCTTTTTAAGTCTGTTTAGAAATGTCGACGGAGCCCGAAAGTTCTATTCGAGATCAAGAGGGTCTCGATGATCTTAGAAGTTTGGCTAAAATCCCTGAGGGGATTAAACTAATTCGGGCAGGTCAGACCCGACCAGATGAGTGTCCCGGGGGGTATGTCGTGATATACGAATACCCCTTTAAAATAGGTTTCGAATGGCCTTACTCGCCTTTGGCCAAGGCTTTTATGCTCGAGTTCGATTTAGCACCGGGCCAGTTAATGCCCCAATTCTGGCGAGTCGTGCAAGTGATTGAGCGTCTTACCAAAAAATGGAAATCTCCCATGAATGTGCACGACCTCCTCTTGGCTTATCAAGTCAAGAATGACGGATGTCATCGCTGTAGCTTGTACTCTAGGTATAAGGGCGATCGTACCTTGGTCTTAAAGACTGCTGTTAATGACCGTAAGTGGAAGACTAGGTACACATTCGTGCGTAAGTCGAGTCTCGACTCCGAGAGCGGCTGGATTAGGGCCGGCTGGAATATGTCGGGTAAGATTTTTCTAGCTTTTTGTCGTACGTCAGACGTTAACTTCAACTTATTTCTAACCTGCCTCTTATGTGTCGACAGATATTAGGTTTGATGACGTGAAACCTTACGCCAACTCTCAAGCAAAGGTAGACGCATTCTTGGAATTCAGCGTTGTTGAGCGGTCGTTTTTCACACGACATCTAGTGGACGACGACGATGACCTGGTGTATCTAGGAGAGAATCGAGGAGAGAAACACGAGGAGGAGGAGGAGGAAAAAGAGGCAGAGGAGAAAGAGGAAGAGTCGAGAGAAGAAGAAGAAGAAGAAATGACCGGTAAGCATTTTATTCATTTCTACTCGACCTTGATCTTTTCTCTTGTGTTCATCGTGTAACGTTTTTCCCCTCGTTGTTTCCAGGAGAATCTCTAGGAAAGGGGCCGACTGTCAGTGTCAAGAGGGCAGCTCAACTTGATCTCGCCCGTAAGGGCAAGGAAAAGAGGCAAAAGACCTCGACCATTGGACCTGAGGTTTCAAAGAAGACGGGGATGACGATCCCGAGGGAATCGTCTTCAAAAGCTGATGACTCGTCGAGAGTCGTTACGCCTGAGAAGGCGAAGGTATCGGTCGCATCACCTACGAAGACGTCTTCTGGTGCGATCGATGCGATACCTATCAATTCGGCGCCTCCGGCGAAGTCCCCGTCTGCCGCGTCGAACCCTTCGTCGGTCGACAAGGGCAAGGGTCACACGACGGGAGAGGCTAAGGTCACGACGGTCAACTTTACGTTGCCGTCAGATTTTATGGCTGCCAATGTCCTAGACGAGACGGATCTGTTTCCTCATCTGGGGAAGTATCTGCTCCCTTCTTTCAGGGAGCGTTTTGAGGGATTCCCAGTCGAGGAGACGGGATCCCATGTTGTCGGGCTGGCATTCATGGTAAGTCTTTCTTTCAAGACCTTTGTTTATCTTTTGTCGTTTAGAACTTCGTCGTGCGTTTACTGACTTATGTCTTATGTTTTACAGGCGTTCCAATCTTCTCTTGCCTTATATGCCGAAACGGTGAAGATAAGGGGTTTGGTGTCTTCTGCCCACGAGAGGGGGAATGCTGCATTGGATAGAGAGAAGGTTGCCTTAGAGCGCGAAGAGGCTATGTCCAAACGTCTCGATGAGGCCCTGAAAGAGTTAGAGGTCGTCGGATGTGCAAAGGACGAGGTGAACCATCGTCTGAAACAATCCTTGTCCATGATCGCCGATCAGAGGGAGGAGCTGGACAGGGTTAAGGAATCCTAGGCTGCGAATGAAAAAGAAGCTGAGGGTTCCAAGTCCAGGTTGGCGGGTCTGTAGAAAGAGGTGAAAGAACTTAAGGATGAGGCTAAGTCTGTCTTTGCCTTGGCTCGTTTGACCGCTCGGGCGGCGATCATGTGGCAGCACCTGCTGGGGAAGAATCCTCTTGCCTCGGCGTCGGAGAAGCTTGCTGTCTACCTGAGGGACGTCGGAGCTGAAAGAGACCTCGACTTGGACGACGAGAAGGAGGTCGAGGGGGAGGAGGAGGTCGAAGAAAGTTCTAAGGGCCTAGCCTCCGGCAAGGACGCGACTGACGATCTTCCTCAGACTTAAGAAGTTTTCTTAACTTTTGTTTTTTCCTCGCTCGACCGTTGGTGGTCGAGCTATTTAGATGTAATTTGAATGAACATTCAATGAATGAAACTTACATTCCTTTTGAATTTGTGCATTATTTTGTTGTCAATCAATAAACAAACATCGAGCACAATACTGATCGTACAAGAATAAACATAAGTTGTATATATGTGACAAATATAGGCACTTGCGACAAAGGCATTCACTGAAATACAACGATAAAACGTGTAATCAAACATGAATACGTTCGATCAAAGCATTCGTTTAGAACATGAAATTATTCTAAGTTAAAAAACTTAGATCGTGGGGTCATCAGACCTTATGATCGAGCAATTCAATCGTACGACGAACTTGATTTAAGCGTCCCTGCGACAAGATAGTCAAGTCATAAAGTAAACCTAACTGTTCATGTCGTGCGATCTTGCGCGAGTGCATTAAAGTCATACGATAGGCTTAATAATTGATGTTGTGCGACTCTGCGATAAACAATGTCAGAGGTTGGTCGTTGGCTAACCAACGACCCTCTGATGCTTAAGTCAGTAATCATCGTGATGGATAAAAAATCGTGTAAGAAAAAAGAGTTCAGAAGAAATATTTTTTCAAATGAGTTGCATTCCAGCTACGTGGGATATCTTGGTTGTCGAGGGTTTGGAGCCGATAGGCATCTTTACCCATGACTTCTGAGATACGATAAGGACCTTCCCACTTAATGGAAAGCTTACCTGTATTGAGCTCTTGAGTGCTTTGGAACACTCGACGGAGGACGTAGTCGCCTTCTTGAAAGACTTTAACTTTGACATTCTTATTGAAATGTCGCTCGATCGCTTGTTTCTGCGACGCCATCCTGATCAATGCTGATTCTCTAAGCTCTTCAAGGGCGTCGAGATCGTAACTTAAATCGACCAAGTTGTGGTCGACGGAAGTATGCCTCGAAGTTGGGAGTTGGACCACGACCGGCAAGACTGCTTCACAACCGTAGACTAAAGAAAAAGGGGTTTGTCCTGTGGATGTACGAGGCGTCGTGCAATTTGCCCACAGGACCGAAGGGAGTTCTTCGACCCACTTTCCCTTCGCAGCTTTTAACCTTTTCTTGATCGAAGCAATAATGGTCTTATTGCTCGATTCTGCAAGTCTATTTGCCTGGGGATATCTGGGAGTCGAGGTCGTCAGCCTGATGTTGCGGTCTTCACAGAACTGGCGAGTCCTGTTGCTTATGAACTGGGATTCATTGTCGCAGACAATTTCGGATGGAATCCCAAATCTGCAGATGATGTTAGTCTGGATAAAAGAGACGACTTCCTTGTCCCAAACTTGGGAAAAAGCAGTCGCTTCTACCCACTTAGAAAAATAATCTGTAAGTGCAAGGAGAAATACCTTTTGCCCTGGGGCAGGTGGTAGCTTGCCGACAATGCCCTGGGCCATGGGATCAGTGTCGAATGTAAAGGTTCAGAAGGTTTATGGGACATACCTGAATGTCGCTGACAAGGGTCACACTTCTGGACATACCTGATGGCGTCTTGTCGCAGTGTTGGCCAAAAATATCCTTGGCGAGAGATGCGATTATCCAAACTGCGACCTCCTGAGTGATTGCCACACTCTCCATCGTGCATTTCCTGAAGGATCTTCTGAACTTGACTCTTACTGATGACGTATCTCAGGTTTAAGCCTGTCGATGATCGTCGATAGAGTCTATCTCCGATCACGACATACCTGGATGCTTTGAATCTGATATTCTGAGCTTCCATTTTGTCTTCTGGGAGTTGATCGTGCACAAGGAAATTTCTAATGTCGCACGACCAATCATCTTCTTGGTCTTCGATCTGGACGACATCGACGTTTTCAATGGACGATGTCGCCAGATGGATCATAGGAATACTGTCGAATATTGGTTCGACCAATGCGGATCCAAGGTTTGCTAAAGCATCGGCTTGAGTGTTCTGGTCCCTTGGAATCTGTTCAATAGAAAAAGATTTAAACTTTTCGGAATTTTATTTTGCTACCTTTAGGTACGCTGTCATCTTTGAATCTTTGGCCGCAAATTCTCCATTGATTTGGTTCACCACCAGAAGAGAATCGCTTTTGACATGCAGTGCGGTTGCCCCCGAGTCGTGAGCCATATTCATCCCCATGATCAAGGCTTCATACTCAGCTTCATTGTTGGTGGTTTTGAAGTCACACCGGACTGAATACACCATCTTGCCCCCCAGTGGTGACTTTAAGACGACGCCTAGTCCTGAACCTCTAGTGTTGGATGAACCGTCGACATACAGAGTCCAAGGCACGTCGTCGTGAGTCGCCACAGTTGACACTTCGAGCTCTGCTTCTTTTTCTAATTCAGGGCTGGAATCAGCAATGAAATCCGCCAAGGCTTGCGATTTGATCGCGGTCCTAGGCTTAAAATCGATGACATACCTGCTGAGATATATGCTCCATTTTGCTAAACGACCTGTTGTTAATGCCAAAAATCGCACCAAAGGGACAACTTAAGGTCGATGTAGACTTAAACAACTAAAGAAAGAATCTTTCGACGAGGCGTGCGACGATAAATAAAATAAAGAAACAAGGGATTTGATGACGCAGGAAAAACCTCAATCGAGGAAAAAACCTGCGGACGACAGGGGGTGTCGTCGCTGCACTATGGTCGCCAATCAGGGGCGATGTCCTTGGATACTGGTGTCGATCGTACAGTGATTACAATACAAATGAAGAAAATGCTTTGAAATGTAAAGTACAAGTGTTTGTTGTGTACGAAACAAAGTATGAACTGCTGGTCGAGGGCTGTTGTCGTGCATCGGGAGCGATACTTAGAATAATGGTTCTTCACTTCAGGTGTTCTTGAATATTGCTTCGGTTGTTAATCGCCGGATATTCGATGTCTTGAAATGTTGATTGAGTTTGATATTTATAGTCTTCGTGTCCTTAGCTTCATCCATGAATGCTCCTTTAATGGCCTTAACGATTGGAAACGGTCGCCGGAGTAATGATCTTTGTCCGTTACGGTCTCCGGCTGTTTAATGATTGCGTCGGTTATAGTCGTTGCTCCTTAATGACTTTTACTCCTGCATTAAACACTTAACAAACGGTCATGGTGAACGTTAGCTTTGGTCGAAGTCGCACGTCCTTATATAATAGTCGTGCGGATCGGGCGACGCTATGGTCGAGCGTCGTAAGGAACTCTCGACTTACCTTTTATAAGGGACGACGATGGTGTTCTGGGTCTTTGTCGAGAGCTTATCTTAATACAAGATATAGTCCTTAATCATACGTCTTACCTGTTCTGGTCACAGTCGAACGACGTGATTTTTTGCCCAAACAGTTTGCCCCCAAAATTTGAAAATTGAATGTCAAATTTAAGTTTTAAATTTTGCTTGTCGAACGTTTAGGCTCGTGACCTGGGTTGAGAGACTTACCTGGTTGTCGTGGAACTAGACCGGTTCGCCTTTAACTGAACGAGAAGTTGAAAAGTTGTGGCGTCATACTGACGCACGATGATGCTTACCAGCTGTCGAGGACGGGTGTCGAAGATCCGGGCAGATATACGAAAGGACATGGACGCGTGGTGATTTGCCGAAGGACTCGATCTGACATATCCGTCCGCATAAATAGAGATTGCGATTGGTTTTCTTCTGTTTACGATTTAGGATAGTGTTGAGCAGAGCTTTCTCTTAGGGTTTCTTTGTCGCTTTTCGTTCGATTACCCTGTTCGGAATTATCAATTTTTGGGATCATATAAGATACCAATTCTTTAGTCGTCGTATGCGCCGCAAGTCCATTGCTAGGAAACCTAAGAAGAACTGGGATATCTGGGGTTTTTCGGACTTGCTTATTAATTTGACAGGTTTAGAGATGTCGACGGAGCCTAAGAGTATTATAGAAACCGAGGACGATCTAGACGACTTCAGAAGCCTGGCTAGGATTCCCATGGGGATCATTATAAACAGGGCTGGTGGTGTTCGTCCTAAAATGTGTGCTAAAGGGTATGTTGTTATATATGAGTACCCGTTTAAGATAGGCTTTCGCTGGCCATATTCGCCTCTAGCCAAGGATTTTATGTGCGAATTTGACCTCTCGCCAGGACAACTGATGCCCCAGTTTTGGCGAGTCATTTTGGTCATTGATCGACTTACTTTTGGTTGGGATTCACCGATGGGTGTGAGGGACCTTCTGACGGCGTACAAAGTCACGAAGGACCAGTATTGGCGCTATAGCTTGTTTTCGAGACATGAAGGTGATCGTACTTTGGTTTTAAATACATCAGTCAATGATCGTGGGTGGAAGAAGAAATATGTATTCATACGGTTGGCGACGCTCGACTCTGATAGTGACTGGATCAAAGAGGGCTGGAATATGACGGGTGAGTTGTCGATCTATATCTTTTTAACCGGTTCTTATCTGATTCCTCTTTGACTGTTCTTTTCTCTTATGCTCAGATATTAATTTTTACAAAGTAAAACCTGATCAAGAATCCAAGGCTAAGATCAAGAAATTTTTAGAGTTCAGTGGCAGGGATCGGACGTACGTTAATCGTTACCTGGTAGATGAGGATGACGACACTGTTTTCTTGAGTGATAGGATCAGAATGGGTCGAGAGGAAAGGGAGAAAAATGATGAAGAAGGAGAGGAGTCTGAGGGGACTGAAGGAAATGATCTGGAAGTAGAGCTAACCGGTAATTGTTCTTCTCTTCTCTTTTTAACTTAATCTATTTTTATTCTTCGAGTGTCTAATCCTTTGTTTTCGCCCATACAGGGGAATCTCATGCATGGGTGTCATCTTCTGTTACTAGGATGATGACTCAGGCTGAACCGACTCGCAAGGCGAGGGATAATAGAAAGAAGGACACTTCGATGACTGGGTCAGGGGTCCTGAAGAAGAAAGAGGTCTCGACATCTGGGTCGGGTCTCTTGAAAAGAAAAGAAGTCCCGACGGCTGGGTCTGACTTCTCGAAGAGGACAAAGATGTCCATTCTAAGGGAACCGTCTCTGAATACGGGTAACCCACCGAGGGTTACCTTATCCAGAAAGGCGATGGCGTCGGTTGCGTTTGAAACGACCGACGTAAAATCCGTGGATACTGCGCAACCGGCGACGATGTTTCCCGTCGTCCTATCCGGCCCTTCGTCGGCCGACATGGGCAAAGGCGCGCAGAAAGGATCTGTGGGGGAGACGACGGTCAACTTTACGTTGCCGTCGGATTTTCTGGACGACAATGTCTTGGACGAGATGAAGTTGCTTCCCCACTTAGAAAAATATTTGCTCCCGTCTTTCAGGGAGCGTTTTGACGGGTTTTCTTTTGAGAAAAAAGAGTTCCATGCAGCTGGACTCGTATTCTTGGTAAGTTTTTCTTTCAAAACTTGTTTTGTCGTTGTCGTTGTCTATTGACGATGTTCGTCTTTATGATTTTGCAGGCACTTCAAGCTTGCTTAGCATTACAGGCTGAGACAACGAATGTAGGGAGCGTGACGGCTTCTGTTGTCAAGGACGAAGAAGCAGCGTTGGCTAAGGAAAAAGCTTCCCTGGAACACGAAGAGGCGGTGTCAATGCGTCTTGACCATGCTTTTGATGAGCTAGATGCCCTCAGTCATGCAAGGGACGAGGTGAATTCCCGTTTGAAGGAATCTCTATCTTTGATGCGTGATCAGAGAGAGGAGCTGGAGGGGATGAAGGCATCTTTAGCTGTGAAGAAAAAGGAGGTTGAAGAATCCAAGATTAAAGCGACGAACTTGGAGGAAGAGTTCGAGGAGTTGAAGGTTGAGAATAGGTCTTTCTTTTCTTACGCTCGACTTACTGCGCGTGCTGCTATCATGCGACGACACCTGCTAGGAAAAGACCCTCTTGCTTTGGCGAATGAGGAGTTGGACACCTATCTGAATGGCGTTGGGACCGAGAGAGATCTTGACTCAGATGATGAGAAGGACGTCGAGGAAGAGATGGTAGGCGAAGGTCCTCAAGATGAGACTTTAGGCAAGGATGCAGCGGATGTTCCTTCTTTAGTTTAAGAATTTTCTCTTTTTTTTGTTTTACTGCTCGACCGTTGGTGGTCGAGCGCGTTTTTGACAATTTTTCTGATGAATGCACTTTTTTGGTAAACAACTATCGCATCGATTGAACATAAGATACATAGAAATCATGCGACCAAGGCACTTATAAAATATGAGAACATACGATCAAAGCATCCATACAGGGTATAAGAAAGAAAAAATAAGGCATTCGTTTAGAATGTATGTTAATCAAACACCAATACATGCGACTAAGGTATTTATTCAAAACGTGAAGTTTTTCTAAGTTAAGAAGCTCAGGCTGCGAAGCCGTCTATGCGATCGTGCGATTAAGTAGTTTGATTAGCTGTAAGATGTGATCAAGTCATGGACCTGATTGTCTATGTCGTGCGATCCTGCGATAAAACGATGTCGAGGGTTGGTCGTTGGCTCACCAACGACCCTCCGATGCTTAAGTCAGTAGCTGTTTGTGAGAAAACTTGTATGGAAAAGAGTTAGAAATCATACCTTTCTCCTTCATAGGGTATTGCCCCCCTGTCATTTATTATCCTATTCTTTTTGGAAAGAAAGATAGGTTTTAAATGACAGGACGACACGACGATCCGATGAGATATTGTCTGTGATTGATCATGTCGTCGTACGACAGGGCACCATAATGACGTTTCGACTCATTCTCGATCTTCAGGGTTCCCAATGGCGTAAGGGATTTTAATTGACAACTTTTGCATGCTCGGGAGTCGACGGTCGATGGCTGTTAATAACGACATTATCAATAATATCTTTGAGATTACCTTGTGGAACATGATATGCCAATTCTTTCTTGAGTGTGATACAATCATCTGTCGCATGACCATGGTCGACGTGGAAGTCGCACCACTTTGATTTATCCTTCTTAGCATCGTCCAAGTCAGACTTCTTCGGCCACCGGATGGTTGCTTGGGTGGTCTTCAGAGCTTCGACTAAGTCTTTAGCTGACCCTTTGAACCCATAAGAGGAGATCTTGGGGTACATGGGGAATTTAGTCGTGGTTTTAGCTTCTGCCTTCGTCTTGAAACGAATGTTTGAAATCTGACGCGCTGGCTCTATCCTGGATATAGCTTTCGGCTTGAATTCTGGCTTCTTGACACCTAACGGCTTCTTGTAGTCAGTGTGTTTGCGACGAAAGACTGCGTCGTCTTCGACCCTCATATATGCTAAGGTTCGAGCTCGGACGTCTTCGAAAGTCTCTGGGGGATACTTGGTCAGATCGATATATAAACCTGAACTATCGTCTAGACCACGCTTATAAGCTTCGATCGCAATTTTGATGTCACAATTGCGGATACTGATCATTTCAACATTGAATCTATTGAAATAACTTCGAATAGACTCATTGGTCTTCTGCACGACATAGTACAGATCACTAGTCTTCTTTTCCATCTTACGACTGCTAGCGAATTGCCGGGAGAATTGGTTGACCAATTCGGCGAACGACCCGATAGATTTGGGTTTGAGATTGATCAACCACTGGAGAGCTGGACCAGTGAGAGTCGCTGATAACTCTATTTTTAGAGTTATTATTTCCTTTTATTTTCCATTTTATTTTGTCAATTTTAGCCATTTCACTTCTCAAAACCCCCATTCTTGGTATATTTCACGAAAACGAGCAAAAGGAGTGAACCATAGTCTTTAATAAATTATTTGGTGGAATTTGGTTGTTTTTCACGATTTATCCGCAGTGACTTGCGGAGTGCCCACTCCGGATCCCACTCCTGAGATGACGAGAAGGAAAAAGAGAAAGAAAGTAGCAGCTGGGATTTAAACATTTCTGGAGAAAAGAATGGGTCAAAGAGCAGGTCAAATGAAGATAAAGGAGGACATACCTTCCTTAAAGAGGAATAGTGAAAAGTACAACAACCTTGTACTATAAAGCAGCATTTGGTGAAAATGTGTTTACTATTCAAGGCATGGTATGCAAATCTGCAGATCTGAAACATGGGACTAAACCATGGTTTTGTGCCATGCCCATACCTTCCTCCTAGTATTTAATGAGGCCTTGGGATGCCATTCAAATCATCATGTTTTTACATTCTTACAATTCAAGTCAAGTAGTAGTTTTTGCTAGATATTGTTTGTTTAGTCTTGAATTCTCTCAACTACTACATTAGTGTAACTTTAGTTCTTTATTTTACTGCATTAGTTAACTTTAAATTTCTGTATTTCTTTCTTGTAATTCGTAATACACAGTGACAGGGGTGAATTCTCGTTCCCCACTGTGGGCTAAATTCAAGTCACTTTCAGTTTTATTATGTGCAACTTCTACTATTTTGCTTTCTTTACTTTAGTTATGGGCTAAACATCCTTAGGGATGTAGGAAGGAGAAGTACCTGGATTTTATTAAAAATGCTTGAGTAATCTTTATACTTGGAATATTTGTTGTTTTGGTCATTCATTCTCGATTCATGCCCAAGGATGCGAACAAGCCGATCACTTGCAAGGATCTAATATCTAGTTCTTAACTCAGAAATGAGTAGAACGCAGTGACACGAGCTTGGATGATGCCAGGGGATTCGAAAGAATTCTTATGACACTTACGAAAGTGAGGTCGGCACAGTGAGCTAATCTCATCCCACTGGAGTAGTAGGCAAGCTAGTTGGTGTATCTAAAAACACTTATAGTATTTGTCTCTACACATTCCACCGAGGCCTGAAAAGGTCCATCTTTGAGATTACCATTGACAATACAATAAATACTAAGAGTATGGGATTTTTATCTAAACGGTGTGAGTATTTTGTAACCGGGCTTTTCTAGCAAAAATGCCCACCTCGAATACAAGGATCACTTTAAAGACCAAGTATTTAGTATAAAATCTAGGGAAAATCTAACCTACATTCCTTCTTTATAATCTTTAGTAAATCGTTAAAAGTAACTATTTCACCAACCAAACCAAAGTATTATTTTCTTCTGTTATTGAAACCTGTTAAAGGAGCTCATGAGAACCGTATTGTCTTGATTGCCCAGTCTCTGTGGATTCAATTCTGGTATTTTACCAACTATTACTTGCTGTGACGATCATAGTGGACAGTGTACACTTGCACTTCCCACTGCGATTAAAACACACATTTCACACGTACCAAGTTTTTGGCGCCGTTGCCGGGGACTGGCGTGATTTTTAATCTCAAGACATTAGTTTTTGTTCGAGCCCGAGTAACTCGTTTTTCTAAGTTGTTCGTGTTGTATGCCACGGCGACAACTCGAACATTTGGTTCCAATAGATCTTGAAATAGAAAAACGTTGCGAAAAACACGAAGAATCAAGAAAACAAATCGACAACCCCCTGTGGTCCCCACTGTGAACATGGCCGCTGTCATGGAGACCACAATAACGATTGCCGATAGCAAAGATCGAAAAATACGGGACTATGCTACTTCCGGAGCTAGTGATTTAAGCTCCGGGATTCTAAGGCCCAACATTGTAGCAAACCATTTTGAACTCAAACCGGTGATGTTTCGAATGATCCAAGCCATGGGTCAGTTTGGAGGATCACCATTTGAGGATCCGCACTCGCACTTAAAATCTTTCTTGGAAATGACCGATTCCTTTCAGTTACAAGGTGTGGGTGATGAAGCATTAAGACTAAGACTTTTTCCTTTTTCACTTAGGGATAAGGCGAAGTCATGGCTGAACTCGCATGCACCTCACTTGATAACCACTTGGAAAGAACTTGCCGATAAATTTTTGCAAAAATACTTTCCTCCAACGAGGAATGTAAGGTTTCGAAATGATATAATTTTGTTTAGGCAAGAAGAAGATGAGGTTGTTTCGGATGCATGGGAACGATTTAAAGATTTACTTCGAAAGTGCCCACATCATGGCATCCCACATTGCATCCAATTGGAGACCTTTTACAATGGTCTTTCCAAGGCAGCCAAAATCATCTTAGATGCAACAGCCGGTGGAACATTCACGAGTAAAACCTACAATGAAGGATATCAAATCTTAGAAAAAGTGTCCAACAACAATACCGAGTGGTCCAATCCTAGAGCGGTAGTACCAAAGACCAACACCATCGATTCTGAAGCGCTCAAAACCATGAATGCGCAGTTAGTGGCCTTAACAAAAATCGTTTTGAATCAAAATAGAGGCCAAGTCAATTCTGCAACTCATCTAGCCGAAAACTGCTCCCTCTGTGGAGAGGAGCATCTTTTTGACTATTGTCCAGCAAATCCCGAAGCCGTTAATGTTATAGGGACCAACCCAAGGAACAATCCATATTCGCAGACTTATAATCCAAGTTGGAGAAACCACCCAAATTTCTCTTGGGCTGGTAATCCAGGACTCCAACCCCACGGGGCGAGTCATACTCAGCAAAGACCACACAATCCCCCTGGATTTCAACAACACAGTGGGCAGTCCCCACATCACAATGGGCAGTCCTCACAGAACTTTCACCAAGGACAGTCCTCACAACCATACCAACCACGATCCAATCAACCAGTTGAGGTTCAACAATCGATTGAATCTATTCTCAAAGGTTTTATGAATCAAACTCAAGCAGCCATTAGGAACATAGAGACTCAAGTAGGACAACTAGCCGTTGAAGTTAAGAATAGACCACCAGGGACATTACCTAGTGACACCGAACACGCTAAGGTGATAGGAAAAGAGCACGTCAAGTCCATCACTCTGAGGAGTGGAAAGGATCTGAAAGATATCGTCTTTGAGTCTGATGATTCGCCTCAAATACCCACTGTGGTCACCACAATGGGCACTTCTCAAGTCACTGTGATCCCCACAATGGGGACCGACATCCCTGACCTTCCCACTCTTGGACCTGTTCCAAAGCCTACTGTTCCAAAGCCAATACCACAACAAGCTCAGATTGACCCACAAAGTATTCCGTTTCCTGAAAGAATGAAGCCGAAAATGTCGATGTTCAATTTAAAAAATTCTTAGATATTTATAAACAACTTCACATTAACATACCCTTGGTAGAGGCTCTCGAGCAAATGCCAAGCTATGTTAAATTTTTAAAGGATATTTTGAACAAAAAAAGAAAGTTGGGTGAGTTTGAGACTGTGGCTTTGACCGAAGAATGTAGTGCCCTCCTAACTAGCAAGATCCCACCAAAGTTGAAAGACCCGGGTAGGTTCACCATTCCATGCACAATAGGAGGACAAGAAATAGGTCAAGCACTCTGTGATTTAGGAGCTAGTGTCAACTTGATGCCATTGTCCATTTTTAACAAGTTAGGTATTGGAGAGGCTAGACCCACAACCGTGACATTACAACTAGCAGACCGGTCCATTGCTTACCCAAAGGGAAAAATAGAAGACGTTTTGGTCCAAGTGGATAAATTTATCTTCCCTGCCGATTTTCTAGTTCTAGATTATGAGGCCGATAAAGAGATCCCAATCATCTTAGGACGTCCGTTTCTTGCAACCGGACGAACTCTGATTGATGTGGACAAAGGAGAACTCACGATGAGAGTTAATGACCAAGAGGTAACATTCAATGTGTTTAAATCCCTTAAGTATATAGACACCGAAGACTGCTTTGCTTTAAGTTCGATTTATGGATCCTACAGTCTTTGCACAGTGCCCACAGTGGGGAGTGAAAGTGAGCACTCCGACCTTGAGAGTGATGACACTTTTGAGGATGAGTATAACGAAATAGTGGCAGCCTTTGAACCTTTGGATTTTAAGGACAGAAATGTTCAGCCCCCTTCAATAGAACAACCTCCTGAGTTAGAACTTAAACCATTGCCTTCCCACTTGAAATATGCTTATCTCGCTAAGGATAATAAACTTCCCGTTATTATCTCTTCCAAACTTAGCGAGAAACAAGAACAACGTCTGATTAATTTGTTGATGAAGCATAAGAAAGGAATTGGTTGGACCATAGCGGACATTAGAGGTATTAGCCCCTCTTTATGTCAACATAAGATTAACTTGGAGAGTGACCACCATGAAGGAGGTAGTTAAGAAAGAAGTTTTGAAGTGGTTAGACGCCGGTATCATCTACCCAATAGCTAGTAGCAATTGGGTGAGCCCCGTCTAATGTGTCCCTAAAAAGGGAGGGACGACCGTAGTGGAAAACGAAAAGAATGAACTCATCCCCACTAGGACTGTCACGGGGTGGCGGATATGCATGGACTATAGACAACTCAACTTGGCCACTAAGAAAGACCATTTTCCCTTACCTTTCATCGACCAAATGCTTGATAGGTTAGCGGGAAATGAATTTTACTGTTTTCTAGATGGATACTCCGGATACAACCAAATCCATATCGCCCCCGAGGACCAAGAAAATACCACTTTTACTTGTCCTTACGGTACTTTTGCATTCCGGAGAATGCCATTTGGATTGTGTAATGCCCCCGCCACTTTCCAACGTTGTATGATGGCCATTTTTACCGACATGATAGAGGACACCATAGAAGTTTTTATGGATGACTTTTCTGTGATAGGGACATCATTCGACAACTGCCTAGGAAATTTAGAAAAAAGACTAGTGAGATGCCAGACCCACGACCTTATTTTGAATTGGGAAAAATGCCATTTTATGGTAGAAGCGGGTATTGTCCTAGGTCATCTTTTCTCAAAAAGAGGGTTGGAAGTTGACAAAGCCAAGCTTGAGGTAGTGGCACAACTTCCCGAACCCACGACAGTCAAAGGTATTCAAAGTTTTTTGGGTCACGCAGGTTTTTATAGGAGGTTCATCAAAGATTTTTCAAAAATTACCAAACCCCTATGTAACCTGTTGCAGCTTGAAAAAGAATTTATTTTTACCCAAGAATGCCAAGATGCTTTTGAAAAAATCAAAGAGGCCTTAGTTACTGCACCCATAGTGACCACTCCTGACTGGTCACTCCCATTCGAGGTCATGTGTGACGCAAGCGATTGGGCAATGGGGGCAGTTCTCGGGCAAAAGAAGAACAAAATCTTTCACCCCATTTATTATGCAAGTAAAACACTGATTGAAGCTCAGATTAATTATACTGTCACTGAAAAAGAATTACTTGCGGTGGTGTTTGCTTTTGATCGTTTCAGGTCATATTTGATAGGGACGAAGGTAATAGTGAACACGGATCATGCAACGATAAAATACTTGATCACCAAGGCTGATTCCAAGCCTCAGTTGATTAGGTGGGTTCTATTGTTGCAAGAATTCGACCTTGAGATCGTTGATAGGAAAGGAACAAGCAACCAAATAGCTGACCACTTGTCCAGGCTCGAGAAGATAGTGGGCACTGTTGATCCCACTCCGGCCAAAAAGAATTTTCCCGATGAGCAATTGCTAGCAGCTCAACATCACGAAAATAATATTCCTTGGCATGCTGACATTGCAAACTTTTTAGCAAGTGGACTAAAACCCCACGGGATGAGTGGACAACCATTTAAAAAGTTTTTACATGATACTCGTCAATATGTTTGGGACGATCCTTTCTTATATAAGATAGGGACAGACCAAATATTGAGACGTTGTGTCCACGGGAGTGAGCAACATCATATACTCCAAGGTTGTCACACATCCCACTACGGTGGCCACTTTGGTGGAAACCGCACTGCTGCAAAAATTTTACAAAGTGGGTTCTTTTGACCCAATGTGTTTAAAGACTCTTTTGCATTTGTGAAAAATTGTGATCAATGTCAACGCACCGGGAACATTTCACAAAGGAACGAAATGCCTCTTAACAACATTCTAGAGGTAGAACTTTTTGATGTTTGGGGGATCGATTTCATGGGACCTTTTCCAAATTCAAACAATAATTATTATATCTTGGTAGCGGTAGACTATGTTTCGAAATGGGTGGAAGTCGTTGCTTGTCATTCTAATGATGCCAACACCGTGGTGAAATTTTTGCATAAAAATATTTTCACCCGATTTGGAACACCACGGGCATTAATTAGTGATGAAGGCACCCATTTTGTAAACAAAGTCATGGCCTCGGTCCTTGCTAAATATGATATACATGATAGAGTGGCAACCGCGTACCACCCGCAAACCAACGGTTTAGCCGAACTTTCAAATCACGAAATCAAAAGTATTTTAGAGAAAGTCGTTAAACCACATCGTAAAGATTGGTCAACCAAACTTGATGATGCTCTTTGGGCCTATCGCACGGCCTACAAAACTCCTTTGGGAATGTCTCCATTTAAATTAGTTTTTGGCAAAGCGTGCCATTTACCGATTGAATTGGAGCACAAGGCATTTTGGGCCCTTAAAGAGCTTAACATGAGTGAGAGTGTTGCGGGAATTAAAAGATGTTTGCAATTACATGAACTAGAGGAGTTGCGTTACCACTCTTATGAAAACGCAAAGTTGTACAAGGGAAAGACCAAGATGTGGCACGATCGAAGAATCAACCATAGGGAATTCATGGAAGGCCAACAGGTTTTATTGTTCAATTCTCGTCTTAAACTTTTTCCGGGTAAGCTAAAATCCCGATGGACGGGACCATACACCGTGGTCAAGGTTAGTCCCTTTGGAACAGTGGAGTTAAAGTCCCCACAGTCTGATCAAACATTCAAAGTCAATGGGCAGAGAGTGAAGCATTTTCTGAATGAAAGTGCCCACATTCCATCCCACTCTCCACCCCACTATGGTTAAGAAACATCGGGACCACTTGTAAATATTTTATTTCAGTAGTTTGCTGTCTTTTTATTATTTTTGGTCTTTTTAATTCTGCATGGTAGTTTATTTTGCATGTGTGTAGGAGAGATTGTCGATTTTTGAAGTAAAGGCCAACAAAAAGCATCGCAGTGGGCAGGAACAAGTCCCTGCGTTCCCCACTGCCAATCTGGCGCATGAAAGGACAAGTTTGGTGGCCTAATGACTGACATACATCACCTTTTTCTTACACAAGATGTCACCTTTTGCTGCCACTTGTCCCTTTTGCCTTGTTCCAAGAAAAAACCATCATTTCTTTTCTCTTTCTACTCCCAACCGTTCCCTCCTTTACCAAAAAGCAAAACAAAACTTTTCAAATCCTAAAACCACTTAACTCCTATCAAAACCACTTTTCTTCTAGAAAATTCAAAATACTCTCTCTTCTTCTCCATTGCTCTCTCACAAACCAAAATCACAAATCCTTCCCAAACCATAATAATGGCCAGGAGTAAGAGATTAAACACGAACCCGGATGTAACCACCCGTGCGGCGGTCCGCCGCAGAACCACCGAGGACCACCAGCCGGAAACTATCACCGGCGACCTGAATGAACCACCGCCGGTCTCCGGCGACAATCCGATAACCTCTGATACACCGGACGCAAGTTCCTCTAAACACGAAAGCCCGAAGGCTATGTCTTCTTCACGAGTCTCGGACACCAGCACCATCCATTTCGAAACCGAGGCATTACAAGCCGAGGAAGAAGAAAGAAGATTAGAGGAGGAGTTCAATCAGAAAATGGCTGCCATTCGAAAACGAAAAGAGGAAGTCGAAAAGAGGCGAAGAGAGGAGGAGGAGAGAATCCGAAAAGAAGAGGAAGAAAGAAGAATAGAGGAAGAAAGGATTAGGGCTGAAAAAGAGAGAATTTTCGAAGAGGAAAGAAAGAGGGCTGAGGCTGAGGTATTTGCTGAAGAAGAGGAATTACAGAGAAAGGTTGAAGAAGATTACCAGTACCAGTACAGCAAGCTTGGAAATGATGTGGAGAGGGATGCAGTTCTGAAAGATGCCCAGAGTGGGGAGAACCCCATTCTTCGAGCCATGAGGAAGAAGGGAGTGGTCACCAGGTCTAAGGTGGCTATGGCACAGAAAGAACCGACCAAGAAGCCAAAAAGACAAGCGTCACGAAAAGGTAAAAATCTCGAACCCTCTTTAAGTTCATCCTCTATGGAAATTGATGTTGGGGATGAACAAATCCAAGCCAAAAACCCACATCAATCCACAGTGGGCACTGAGCATGCCCCCAGTGGGGTGCCCAGGCAGTTCACCACTCCAGAAGTGGCTGCCCACTATGAATGCATTTCAAAACAGAAACTGAACTTAGAGAGGGGTTTCGACCCCGATTTCATTGAGGCCAATCCATTTATTAAAGACTGAATTGTGGCGCAAGATTGGTCGATTATAACCGCTGCCAATCGCCGCGCAAATGCCTCTTTGGTGCGGGAATTTTACGCCGAGGCCTCTCAAGCTAAGGAATCCATTGTAACAGTCCGGGGAAAAACCGTGAATTATACTCCAGGAGAGATTAACCGGGTTCTGGGAAGAAGGAGCCCGGGAGTTTGTGAGTTTGCGCAGTTTTTAAAGAAAATGACCCCGGCGGATGAGGAGCTCATATTACGAGAATTAGAAGTTGAGGGGAAGCAGTGGGATAAAGATGGCCAGAGGAGGTGTCTACACGCTAGCTCCCTCACTACCGAGGCCGCTGTGTGGTTCCAATTCCTCCGTGCCTCTTTGTCTCCAACCTCACATGATACAACTCTGTCAATGCACAAGTGTGCCTTATTATACTGCATTCTCGCTGGGAAAAGGATCAACGTGGGAATTGTTATGTATGCGGCCATTGATCAAGCACGAACCCGAAAGAAGGTAATCTTGCCCCTCCCTTGTCTTATTACTCTGTTGATGATAGAAGCAGGTGTACCCTCAGCTGTGGAGGATCAGTGGTTTGATTCCACAAGTAACATCAGTGTGGCAACAGTCCGCAAAATGGGAAGATACATCGCCACTCCTCCCAACGAGCCTGCTGAAGATATTCCCACAGTGGGGACTGTTAACCCCACTGCGGGCATTGCTGAGGAACACATTGTGCGAACACCTCGTACACCACTCCGTCCAACCACTGCAGAAAGTTCAAACAACCAAATGGCTGAGATCCTGAGAGCTTTAAAGAAGCTCACGTACCGAATCGATTTGCTGGAAGGTGAGCAAAGGTATCAAAACAGGGCCACCCAAAAATTTTGGATGTATACGAGAGAGCGAGATGAGGTGATGGGCCAGATTATGAAAGAGGCCAACCCGGTGTTAGCAGCTCAACTCCCAGACTTCCCCGAGGACATCTTCCCAACCAACACAAGTGATGATGAGTTCAAAGAAGGTTCCGCTGAAAGTTCACCGGATGCAACCCCAACTCCTTGAATGGTTTGATTAAAAAACAATGGTTTCACTCGTTTGCTCCCAAAAACAATTTTAATTTCTGTTTGGATTATGTTTTATGCCTATGGCTAGGCTTTCTGACAATTTGCTACATTTTTATTTTTGTTGTGAATGCATGAAATCCTACCGCTAGGTAGGTACTTTTGGGTACTAACGTTTTTATTGTTTGAATGCTTGTTGATTTTGTTTCCATTTCAAGGTACAACTTTCGGCTTCCGACTAAAAAAGACCCTTTTGTAAGTACAAATCTCAACTTGATACCATGAAATGATATAGGCCATTTTTTTCACATCCAAACACAACCCTTTTTGTACCCACAACCACCTCGTTCGCCCCATATTTCCATATCACAGTGGGGACACTGTGAACTTTTAAGTTTGAGGTGAGGGAACTTCCAGAGTGAATTCCAGTCTGCCCACAGTGGGGACACTGTGAAGTCCAAGTTTGAGGTGGGTAAGCCATATCCCCCTCCCAAAAAAAAGAGAAAATACAAAAATACAAAAACAGAAGAAAATCGGAGTATCACTAACAAAATTGATGGTGTGCCTTTCTGGACCATCAAAGTGTTCACTCCCAGAAAAAGATGGTGTGCCTATTCTGGACCATCGGAATACCCACTTTCACAAAAATAGCCATACCCAAATAAAGCCTGAAAGTGTACGTACTTATCATTGCAAAATACTAAACACCCACTTTTTGAAATAAAAATCTCAAAGCGAGATCTTCGGTCCATGTTTGGAAATTCTTGCCAAAACCCTTGGGAAAAGATTCAAAGCCATAAACCCTTCAAACCCAAGAAAGCCCTATTGGTCAAATGGTAAACAAGGGAAAGATTTCGTCAAGTACAAAAGTGAAGTTTTTAAGTTTGGGACCGAAAGAAGTATCGAAGGAAGGAGATCAACGCCCATTCAAGTCAAGAAGTATGTAAGTCCCTCAAGGTTCAAATGCATTGTTTTTCATTTTATTTCTTTCTTTTTATTACTTGGGGACAAGTAATGATTTAAGTTTGAGGTTGTGATAACTCTATTTTTAGAGTTATTATTTCCTTTTATTTTCCATTTTATTTTGTCAATTTTAGCAATTTCACTTCTCAAAACCCCCATTCTTGGTATATTTCACGAAAACGAGCAAAAGGAGTGAACCATAGTCTTTAATAAATTATTTGGTGGAATTTGTTTGTTTTTCACGATTTATCCGCAGTGACTTGCGGAGTGCCCACTCCGTATCCCACTCCTGAGATGACGAGAAGGAAAAAGAGAAAGAAAGTAGCAGCTGGGATTTAAACATTTCTGGAGAAAAGAATGGGTCAAAGAGCAGGTCAAATGAAGATAAAGGAGGACATACCTTCCTTAAAGAGGAATAGTGAAAAGTACAACAACCTTGTACTATAAAGCAAAATTTGGTGAAAATGTGTTTACTATTCAAGGCATGGTATGCAAATCTGCAGATCTGAAACATGGGACTAAACCATGGTTTTGTGCCATGCCCATACCTTCCTCCTAGTATTTAATGAGGCATTGGGGTGCCATTCAAATCATCGTGTTTTTACATTTTTACAATTCAAGTCAAGTAGTAGTTTTTGCTAGATATTGTTTGTTTAGTCTTGAATTCTCTCAACTACTACATTAGTGTAACTTTAGTTCTTTATTTTACTGCATTAGTTAACTTTAAATTTCTGTATTTCTTTCTTGTAATTCGTAATACACGGTGACAGGGGCAAATTCTCGTTCCCCACTGTGGGCTAAATTCAAGTCACTTTCCGTTTTATTATGTGCAACTTCTACTATTTTGCTTTCTTTACTTTAGTTATGGGCTAAACATCCTTAGGGATGTAGGAAGGAGAAGTACCTGGATTTTATTAAAAATGCTTGAGTAATCTTTATACTTGGAATATTTGTTGTTTTGGTCATTCATTCTCGATTCATGCCCAAGGATGAGAACAAGCCGATCACTTGCAAGGATCTAATATCTAGTTCTTAACTCAGAAATGAGTAGAACGCAGTGACACGAGCTTGGATGATGCTAGGGGATTCAAAAGAATTCTTATGACACTTACGAAAGTGAGGTCGGCACAGTGAGCTAATCTCATCCCAATGGAGTAGTAGGCAAGCTAGTTGGTGTATCTAAAAACACTTAGAGTATTTGTCTCTACACATTCCACCGAGGCCTGAAAATGTCCATCTTTGAGATTACCATTGACAAAACAATAAATACTAAGAGAATGGGATTTTTATCTAAACGGTGTGAGTATATTTTGTAACCGGGCTTTTCTAGCAAAAATGCCCACCTCGAATACAAGGATCACTTTAAAGACCAAGTATTTAGTATAAAATCTAGGTAAAATCTAACCTACATTCCTTCTTTATAATCTTTAGTAAATCGTTAAAAGTAACTATTTCACCAACCAAACCAAAGTATTATTTTCTTCTGTTATTGAAACATGTAAAAGGAGCTCATGAGAACCGTATTGTCTTGATTGCCCAGTCTCTGTGGATTCGATTCTGGTATTTTACCAACTATTACTTGCTGTGACGATCATAGTGGACAGTGTACACATGCACTTCCCACTGTGGACAGTTTGCAACCCACTGCGATTAAAACACACATTTCGCACGTACCAGTCGCCCCGAAACTCTTGCACATGCATACTTCCTGGTACATGTGTGGAATCGAGATCGTCCACATGAGCTGCTTATACTGCGCGACATGCTCGGTTGGATCGGTCACACCCGAATACTTGGGAGTGAAGGCAGGAATGTTATACTTCTTTGGGACCTCGACGGTGGCGATCTCGTCGATGAAGGGCGACGCCTGATACCCCGCGCGAGGCTCGACGTCGACAGGCACGGCTGCCCCAGGCAACTTGGCGAGCAAGGACAGGACGCACTCATTTTGGTCTTCTAACATCTTCAAACGCTGGGCGACGGGATCGTTAAGATCAGGATTTGCCCCTGTCGAGGGATTGGTCCCTGGACTAGTGCCATTACCATACGACGAACCATTGGTGTCCCCGTTGAATGAAACAAAATATGGCTGCGACCCATAGTGGAATTGCTGCGGTCCATTCTGAAACGATTGCGGCCCATGCTGAAATGGCTGCGATCTCTGCTGGAAAGATTGTGATCCTTGCTGGAAAGGTTGCGATCCTTGCTGGAAAGGTTGCGGACCACTTTGGAACGGCTGGGAAAATGGCTAGGATCCATTCTGAAACGGCTGGGATCCATTCTGGAACGACTGGGAAAACGGCTGGGATCCATTCTGAAACGGCTGGGTGCCACCTTGCAATGGTTGGGATCCATTGTTCAAGGGTGGTGGTCGGATGTGCTAAGGGGGAATCTGCCCATACTGGGGATTCGGAATGAACGGACCCGGTTGCTGATTCTGCATGAATGGACCTGGATGCTGATTCTGCGAGGACGGGCCTGGTCCCGGACCTGGATTCTGGATGAATGGTCTAGGACCATTCTGGGGTCCAAAAGGATTCCTTAGCTGCGCGATCTCTTCAGCTGCTCTGCGATTTTGCTCTGCCATTGCATTGAGTTGATTCCTGGCAACCTCGAGCTCCTGATACATCTGAGCGATGGCTTGCTGCGGATTTCCAGGGGCTACCATTTTCCTGCAACAGAAAATAGAAGAAACTCCAAGAAACTATTAGTAGAATGCACGATCATCGAGGATTTTCTCTAGATGTAGTCCCACGGATGGCGCCAAACTGTTAATGCCAAAAATCGCACCAAAGGGACAACTTAAGGTCGATGTGGACTTAAACAACTAAAGAAAGAATCTTTCGACGAGGCGTGCGACGATAAATAAAATAAAGAAACAAGGGATTTGATGACAAAGGAAAAACCTCAATCGAGGAAAAAACCTGCGGACGACAGGGGGTGTCGTCGCTGCACTATGGTCGCCAATCAGGGGCGATGTCCTTGGATACTGGTGTCGATCGTACAGTGATTACAATACAAATGAAGAAAATGCTTCAAAATGTAAAGTACAAGTGTTTGAATGTAAAACAAGTGTTTGTCGTGTACAAAACAAAGTATGAACTGCTGGTCGAGGGCTGTTGTCGTGCGTCGGGAGCGATACTTAGAATAATGGTTCTTCACTTCAGGTGTTGTTGAATATTGCTTCGGTTGTTAATCACTGGATATTCGATGTCTTGAAATGTTGATTGAGTTTGATATTTATAGTCTTCGTGTCCTTAGCTTCATCCATGAATGCTCCTTTAATGGCCTTAACGGTTGGAAACGGTCGCCCGAGTAATGATCTTTGTCCGTTACGGTCTCCGACTGTTTAATGATTGCGTTGGTTATAGTCGTTGCTCCTTAATGACTTTTACTCCTGCATTAAACACTTAACAAACGGTCATGGTGAACGTTGGCTTTGGTCGAAGTCGCACGTCCTTATATAATAGTCGTGCGGATCGGGCGACGCTATGGTCGAGCGTCGTAAGGAACTCTCGACTTACCTTTTATGAGGGACGACGATGGTGTTCTGTGTCTTTGTCGAGACCTTATCTTAATACAAAATATAGTCCTTAATCATACGTCTTACCTGTTCTAGTCGCGGTCGAACGACGGGATTTTTTTGCCCAAACACCTGTCAACTCAGGTTTCCTCAAGACAGACTTAAGAGGAAAGTTAGTCACGACAGTAATAGGATGCGATTCAAAATAGTGACGTAGTTTCTTTGCAGCTGTAACAAGCGACAATAGCAGTTTTTCCATGGAGGAATACCTGGTTTCGGCGTCCAAGAGAGATTTACTTACATAGTAGATCGGCAGTTGCTGATTTTCATCTTCTCGTGTCAAGACGACACTTACTGCATTTGGACTAACAGCTAAATATAGCTGCAAGACCTCATGATCGTGAGGCTTTGACAACAAAGGAGGCGACGTCATGTACTCCTTTAAGTTTTGTAGTGCTTGCTCATGATCGTCGGTCCAATCGAAGCCTTTATTTTTCCTGAGGACGTTATAGAATAAATGACATCTATCTGAGGATCGAGAGATAAACCTGTTCAGAGCTGCCACTCGACCAGTGAGCCTTTGGACCTCTTTAAAATTTCTCGGAGATTTGATCTCGATGATAGCTTTGATCTGGTCGGGGTTAGCCTCGATCCCTCGACGAGTGACCATGTAGCCCAGGAATTTCCCGGCACTGACGCCAAAGGAGCACTTCGTCGGGTTGAGCTTCATCCTATACTTCCGAAGGATGTCGAATGACTGCCTTAAATGCTCGACGTGGTCGACTGCTTGCTTTGACTTGACGAGCATGTCATCGATATAAACTTCCATCGTGTCGCCAAGATGATCTTTGAACATCTTATTCACTAAGCGCTGGTAGGTAGAACCTGCATTTTTTAGTCCAAAAGGCATAACCTTATAATAGTAAATACATCGGTCCGTCATGAATGCATTTTTCTCCTGGTCTTCGACGTGCATCAGGATTTGATTGTATCCAGAATAAGCATCCATGAACGTCAATAGTTCATGTCCTGCTGTCGCGTCGACCATGGCGTCGATATGCGGCAATGGAAAAGGATCTTTTGGACAAGCTTTGTTGAGATCTATAAAATCGATACAGACCCTCCATTTGCCATTTTTCTTCGCCACGACCACGACATTAGCAAGCCAGTCGGGGTACTTTACTTCTCGAATTTTCCCTGTCTTGAGGAGGTTGTCGACCTCGTCATTTATCACCTTATTCCTTTTAGGAGCAAATTTTTGCCGCTTTTGTTTGATTGGCTTAAATGATGGGTCGACATTGAGCTTGTGGGAAATGACGTCAGGGTCTATGCCGACCATGTCCTTATGTGACCAGGCAAAGCAATCGGCGTGTTCCTGCAAGAAAGATATTAGCTTGTCTTTAAGGCAGGGATCGAGGGACGATCCTACAAAGACTTTCTAGTCAGGCTTGCTCTGGTCCAGGACGATTTCCTCCAGGTGATAGTCGTCGACTGTCTCAGGAGCATCCTGTGCATTCTCAAGCTCCCTATGCATCTGGGCAATGATCTGCTCTTGATTCTCGTTACCTGTCATTTTTCCTAAAAAGGAAAAGAAAGGAAACTCCAAGAAACCGTTAGTAAGACGCACATTTGTCGAAGATTTTCTCTAGATTAGGCCTCACGGTGGGCGCCAAACTGTTAATGCCAAATATCGTCCAGAAGGATAACTTAAGGTTGATTGTGGAGCTTAACAACTAAAGATGGGAATCTTTCGACAAAGCAATGCGAAAAAGACAGAAATGTAAATGAGACAAAGAATTTAGTGACGCAGGAAAAACCTCAATGAGGAAATAACCCGCGGACGACAATGATGATGTTGTCGCTGCACTATGGTCGCCAAACAGGGGCGATATCCTTGTGTTTCGGGTGTCGAGAGTACAGAGATTACAATACAAATGAAAGAAAGACTTTAAATGCAAAGTAACAAGTGTATCGAATGTAAAAAACTGGTGCGTCGTGTGTAAAAAGTAAGTGTCGTGTGTGAAAGTCGTGTGTCGTGAGCGATCTGTTGAGAGAGAATTCTTTGCTTCGGGTGTTCTTCAGAGTTCGGATGTGTTCAGATGCTTCGAGGTATCAGAGAGATGTCCGCAAATGGTGATGAAACCTCTGTAGTTTGCTTTGAATAACTCCATAAAAATTGCTGATAACGGTCGTAACGGCTACCGGCTACTGGTTTTAATGTTCTTAATTGTCCCTGTCGGTTATGGCCGTTGATCATTAATGACATTGATTCCTGCATTTAAACAGAGAAAATATAACAGAAATATCGCATGTTACTCAGTCAAGGTCGCAAGGTTCCATACGACGGTCGTGTGAGCTAGACGACATCATGGTCGAGTGTCGTGAGGTGGATAACTTTCGATTTCAACTTTGATCAGGGAATAAAGTATTATGATTTTACCTCATTATGGAAAAGTGTAATAAATGTTCTCCCCATTTTGGTCGTGGTCGAGACTGGTGAAATTTTACCCAAACATTCCTCTCTTGTTGGCCGTATTCAAAAAGCCAAATATTACCCGCATGGGAACTTTATGACGGCTCAATTGGGAAACTCCCCAAGTTTCATGTGGAGAAGTATTTGGCACTCCCAACTCGTTCTTCAAGCGGGTCTTCATTGGAAAATTGGAAATGGTCTTTCGATTAACATTTGGAAAGACCCTTGGCTTAGTGGACCCTCAAACGCTCGATTGGAATTCGGACTAACTCCAACTTCAACATCGAATCCCCAATGGATCCTAATCGGACTAACTTGACCGTGAGTGACTTGGTGGACCCTCAAACGCTCGATTGGAATTCGGACATGCTTCATCAAGCCTTCTCCCGTTGGGATTGCACTAGAATCCTCCATCTTCCTCCTCCGTCGAACTCTCGGACGAAACGCTCGTTTGGCATTTTACTTCGTAAAGTCTAGCTATCGTACTATTACGGAAAAAATTGCCCCAACGATGCATCTTTTTGTGAATGGAGATTGGAAAAGAACTTGGAAGACCAACATTCCAAACAAAGTCAAAGTTTTGGCATGGCGAGCGCTGAGGGACATCTTACCCACCCGTAGTGCTCTTCAATCGAAAGGGATTCGGGCTTCTCCTCTCTATCCTCTTTGTAATACAAACGTGGAAAACGTTTGGCATGCTCTCGTGGATTGCCCCACGGTTCGTCCAATTTGGAAAGAGGTAGAACTTTGGAATGATATTAATGAGAAAGCCAACGTTATGAATGATAATGCCGTTTTACGACATTGTTTTGATCCCGAAATCGGTCTGTTAGTTGTGAGTTTCCAAGTAAAATAGTAGTTTTTAATGGTTTATTATGAGAAAGTACAGGATTTCATGAGTTACTGAGGATAGAGAAGTTTTGAATCGATCAGAGGAAGTTTACAGCATTTTTGGGCCAAAATGAAGAAAATCAGTTTTGTGGTGAACAGTGCTCTGCGCGGCTCGTGGCGCTACTCCAAACGCGCCACCAAACGCGCCACTACTTATTTGCAAAGATTCCAGTGTTCAGCGCGGGTCCCGACGCTACTCCATACGCGCCGCCATGCACGCAGGAGTTTGTTTTGAGAGCATTCCAGTGCTCAGCGCGCCTATCCGCGCGACCCAACACGCGCCTAGGCTCTGACCGTTTTTATTCTATATGTCGGCTAGGGTTGAGGGATTCATCATCAGTTACGTTTGGAGACTTTCTTTGGGCGATTTTGGGAGATAAAAGGCGACCTTTGAAGGCGAGAAGAGGGCTAGAAACATCACGGAACGAGAATCAAAAAGCGAATCGAGTACGTTCATCGGCGGCTTAAGCTTTTCAGGGAGTTTATAGATTTCATTTCTTTAGAACAAAGCATGTTTACTTTCGTTTTAATTGTTTCATTTCTGAGTTTTAAAACCCCCAATATGAACTAATCCGTTCATGTTGGGGGGTTGGTGTGAATCATGGATGGATAATCATTTAGTTTTGCGGATAGATGTGATTGGATTGATATAGATGGATGAAACATTTGGGAATGTTCTTAATGCTTGTAATAGTTCGATCAACTATTATTTGATTTTATAAATCTTTAACCTTTGAGAAAAGTTTTGAGATTTGATTAATCCTTTGCCTTGGATGAATTTGAGATAGAAATATGATAATTCGTTCTTTGTGGCTTTTAATCACTAATTGTTCAATTATAATTGTTTAGATCGATAGATGATACAATGTGTTGAAATGATTATTGCTATAGCTTGATAGAGTATAGTAATGAAATGTGATTATGCCAGTCATCCTGAAGTTATTTCAATCATGTCAAATCTGTTTGGTTAATTGATTATTTCCATGAGGAATACAACCCTCCAACTCTTCCTCTTATTTGAATTAATTAAAGTTTTAATTCGTGTTCCAACAATCAACAAAACAAATCAATTTGCATTCGTCTAGTTAATAATCTATACAGTCATTATGGTACTTGACACCTGGTTCCTTTGGTTCGATACTCGTACTTTCTAGGTACTATTACTTGATTCGACCCGTACACTTGCGGTAGATTTAGGGGGGTGTAAACCCACCTATCAAGTTTTGGCGCCGTTGCCGGGGAACCTGTTTTGTGTGAATATCACTACCAGCTGTAGAAATTATTACATTAGACACCCTGTCTTTATTTTATTTTATTTTGCTTTGAAAGTTCATATATTTCTGGGTTTTGAGATTTTTATATTCTCTGTTTCAGGTTACCTCCTAGTTTATGCCAAGAAGGAGACTATTTCGGGAAGTACTACCGATTGACCCGAAGATAGAACGGACTGCCAGCGACTTTAGAAGACAAGCACGAAACAGACAAGTGCAAAACATGGAAAACGTGGAGAACGGCAAAAACGTCGAAAATGTCTGGGAAGATGAGATGCCCATCAACAATGGTCCTCCATTGAACAACGGTAATGTCAACAACGCTGGTGGGAATCCGAACAATAATGCCAACCATGGTCTCAACAACAATGTTAACAACAACGTCAACAACAACGTTAACAAAAATGTTAATCATGGTTTCAACAACAATGTCAACAATGGGATCAATCATAATCTCAATCATAATGTCAATCATCCACCACCGCCACCACAAAGAGTTCCGATAAGAGCTTTCGCCAACCCGAACATGGGAGTGGCACAACGAGGACCTTATTATCCTCCGATAGCTGCTAACAATTTTAAAATCAAGACTGGTACCATTCAATTGGTGCAATCGAATATGTTCGGGGGTTCGGCAGCTGAAGATCCCCATGCACACTTGCGTACCTTCGAAAAAATATGCAATACTTTCAAGGTGAATGAGGCTGATCAAGATGCGATTAAGATACGGTTGTTTCCGTTTTCGTTGAGGGAACGAGCTACTACTTGGGAAGAGAATTTGCCACCTGGGTCAATTCGAACTTGGAACGATATGGTTACAGCTTTTCTCAACAAGTTCTTTCTACCGGGGCGAACGGCTCAACTGCTATCCGACATCACACATTTCTCGCAATGGGATCAAGAGTCTTTGTACGAGGCATGGGAGAGATACAAAGGGATGCTCAAGAAGTGTCCCCATCATGGGTTACAAGAGTGGATGATTATCCAAACATTCTTTGTGGGGTTGCACCCTCAATTTAAAAATGACCTCACAGCCGCTGCAGGCGGAGCTCTAATGAACAAATCTTATGAGGAAGCGGTTGAATTGATCGAGAATTTGTCGGAGCATAGCTATGCCACTCCAAGATCCGCTGTTAGGAAAGTAGCAAGCGTGCAAGAAACAGAAGAGCTGAAGACTATAAAGGCATAATTGACTGCGTTGACTAATCAATTGAAAGGAGCCGCTATTCAACCGAATGTTCAAAATGATATGGGTGGTCAAGACCAATTCACGAATCCTCAAGACTATCAATCGCCAGAACAAGTTCAATTCGTTCAGAACCGGAATAATCGGCCGAGGAATGACCCATTCTCTAACACCTATAACGAGGGATGGAAGCGACATCCTAACTTTTCTTGGAGTCAACCTCAACAAGGCCCAGGCAAGAAAACAATGGGGCAGCAGCAACAATATGGTAATCATTCTAACTCTTCAAATTCTTTTCAGTCTAACAATGTTTATCGTCCCCCAGGTTACAATCAGAGGAAATATGATGAGGGGCAATCATCAGAAAAGAAGCCGGGATTGGAAGACATGATGATGAAATTCATGTCAAAGATGGAAGGTGCAGTGGAAGGATTGGCAGGTACTGTGAACACTGTGAAGTCAACCACGGATCAAAATACTGCCTCAATCTGAATGCTAGAGAGACAAGTAGGGCAGATTTCTGAAGCCTTACAGACCCGACCTGCCGGACAATTTCCGAGCCAACCAGAGAAGAAGGGGAGAGAAGATTGTAAATCCATCAGTCTGAGGAGTGGTAAACAGCTCAATAGAGACCCTACTAGAGATCCTTCGCCGGAAAGGAATGACACCAAGGTGAGTGATGTTGAACCGGAAGAGATGGTGGAAGAGAAGGTTGATGAAGAATTAGAGATGGAGAAGCCGGAAAGCGAAAGAAGAGAGGAGAATGTGATTGTTCCCAAGAAAGCGCCTACTAAGCCGTTCACACCATCGGTACCATTTCCTAGTAGGCTAAAAGCCTACAAGGATGATGCAAACTTTGCTAAATTTCTATAGGTGTTTAAAAAGCTGCATATTAACATTCCTTTTGCAGATGCCTTAGCACAGATGCCATCCTATGTGAAATTTTTGAAGGATATTCTCTCCAATAAGAGAAAGATCGAGGAGCATGCCACGGTTGCACTTACTGAAGAGTACAGTGCCATCATTCAGCACAAGCTTCCCCCAAAGCTTAAGGATCCAAGGAGTTTTACTATCCCTGTTCATATTGGTCATTCTGAATTTAGTAAAGCATTGTGTGATCTAGGAGCTAGTATTAACTTAATGCCTTTATCTATTTTCAGGAAATTGGGGCTAGGGGAAGTTCAACCAACAAGCGTGACACTGCAACTGGCGGATAGATCCATCAAATATCCTTATGGAATCATAGAAGATGTGCTAATCAAAGTTGACAAGTTTTATTTCCCAGTGGACTTCATGGTGTTGGATATGGATGAAGATAAAGAGATCCCGCTCATCCTTGGTCGTCCATTCTTGGCCACGGGAGGGGCGTTGATTGATGTGAAATGAGGGAAACTCACGTTGAGAGTGGGAGAAGAAGAAGCTGTGTTCAACGTGTTCCGAGCAGCAAAGCAGAAAATGCAGTTAAGTGAATGTTATCGGGTAGATATCATGGAATCTCCGATTAGAGAATCATGTGGGGTGCAGTTTGGTCAAGATCAATTGGAAAGTGTGATCATGGGTACGATAGATGGTCTGGAGATTGAAAGTGTGATGCAACTAAATGCATTGCCAAGTCATAGAGGCCCAAGAAGACCGAATGTTGAGGATTTGAATGAGCCAATACCCAAATCTCAACCATCATCTCACACTCCTCCTAAGCTCGAGCTAAAACAGTTACTATCTCATCTTGAATATGCTTTTTTGGGGGGAAAGGAGACACTCCCGGTCATTATTTCATCCAAGTTGAGGACCGAAGACAAAGAGAAGTTGCTGAGAGTCCTACGTGAGCATCAAACTGCAATTGGTTGGACAATAGCCGATTTAAAAGGTTTAAGTCCAACTTTCTGCACGCACCGTATAAATCTTGAAGAAGAACATCGACCAGTAGTCCAACCTCAACGCCGACTTAATCCCATCATGAAGGAGGTGGTCAGAAAAGAGATCCTGAAGTTATTGGATGCTGGAATCATCTATCCAGTACCTGATAGCCCATAGATCAGTCCAGTTCATGTAGTGCCCAAGAAAGGAGGTGTCACAGTCGTTTGCAACAACAATAATGAACTCATTCCCTCTCGGACAGTCACGGGATGGAGAGTTTGCATTGATTACAGGAAGCTGAATGATGCCACCCGGAAAGACCATTTTCCATTGCCCTTCATTGATCAGATGATAGAGAGACTAGCGGGACACGAGTATTACTGCTTTTTGGACGGGTATTCGGGATACAATCAAATACCGATTGCTCCCGAAGATCAAGACAAGACCACGTTTACATGTCCCTATGGGACATTTGCTTATAGAAGGATGCCGTTTGGGTTATGTAACGCTCCCGCAATGTTTCAGAGATGTATGATGACGATCTTTTCGGATATGGTAGAGCGCACCATGGAAATCTTTATGGACGACTTTTCAGTGTTTGGTCCATCATTTAATTCTTGTTTATCTCATCTGGAGGTTGTTTCAAAGAGATGCAAGGAAACGAGCTTGGTTTTGAATTGGGAGAAGTGTCACTTTATGGTGACGGAAGGAATAGTGCTTGGACACAAGGTGTCAAAAGATAGGATAGAAGTGAACAAGGCTAAGGTGGCAGTGATAGAGAACTTACCGTATCCGAATTCTGTCAAAGGGATTCGAAGCTTTTTGGGACATGCCGGTTTCTACCGGCGGTTTATAAAGGACTTTTCTAAAATCACTAAACCCTTATGTGCTTTACTTCTAAAGGATGCCAAATTTGATTTCACTAATGATTGTGTTTTGGCATTTGACAGGTTGAAAAAGGAGTTGATCTCGGCACCTATTCTTACAGCACCCGACTGGAGTCTTCCTTTCATAGTGATGTGCAATGCAAGCGACACAGCAGTCGGAGCAGTCTTAGGGCAGAGGAAAGAAAAGAGAATGCACGTAATTTATTATGCCAGCAAGACCTTAGATAAAACTCAAGTCAACTATGCCACAACCGAGAAGGAATTGCTGGCAGTGGTCTATACATGTGAGAAGTTCAGATCGTATCTGGTGGGAGCAAAGGTAATCGTCTATACGGACCATTCAACCTTAAAGTATTTGATGACCAAAAAGGATGCCAAGCTGAGGCTCATCAGGTGGGTGTTATTACTTCAAGAGTTTGACCTGGAGATCTTGGACAAAAAGGGGACAGAAAACATAGTTGCAGATCACCTGTCGAGGCTCGAGGGTAATGAAGAAGAAGAGAAGGATAGAACCACCATCAATGACACATTCCCGGATGAGCAATTATTAAAGGTTAGTCATTCCGAACCGTGCTATGCAGATTTGGTTAACTTTTTGGTAGGAGGAGTGGTGCCCTACAATATGAACTCACACCAAAAGAAGAAGTTCTTATCTGATGCTTTGCGGTATTATTGGGACGAGCCGTACCTGTACAAGATGTATGCAGATGGGATGATTCGGAAGTGTGTATCGGATGAAGAGAAGGCCGACATTCTTACTCAATGTCATACATTAGAATGTGGGGGCCATTTCAGTACTGATAGGGCAGTGGCCAAGGTTTTACAATCCAGATTCTTTTGGCCATCGATGTTTAAAGAAACAAGGGAGTTCATCACCAAATGCGATCGGTGCCAAAGGGTAGGTAACATGATGAAGAAAGATGAAATGCCCATGAAGGTCTTTATGGAAGTAGAGCTATTTGATGTGTGGGGAATAGACTTCATGGGACCGTTCCCAAACTCATACGGGAACGAGTACATCTTAGTTGCGGTCGATTATGTCTCGAAATGGGTTGAAGCAATTGCAACGCCATTGAATGATTCCAAAGTTGTGATCAAATTTCTGAGAAAGCATATCTTTACACGCTTTGGGGTTCCTCGGGCCTTAATCAGTGATGAGAGATCCATTTCTGCAATCGGTACCTTGAAGTAGTTCTCAAGAAGTACTCGGTAAAACATCGAGTAACTACACCCTATCACCCGCAAGCGAATGGATTAGCCGAAGTCTCAAACAGAGAGTTAGAACAAATTTTGGAGAAAACGGTGAATGCTTCACGCAAGGATTGGTCATTGAAGCTTGATGACGCTCTTTGGGCATACCGGACGGTGTTCAAAACACCTTTGGGAACAACACTGTATCGGCTAGTGTACGGGAAGTCATGCCACTTACCTGTGGAATTGGAGTGTCGAGCATTCTGGGCAATCAAGAAATTGAACATGGAGCTAGATGCAGCCGGCAAGAAGAGACTGCTACAGCTGAATGAGCTAGAGGAAATCAGGCTCGATGCATTCGAAAATGCATTGATTTACAAAGAGAGGACCAAGAAGTTCCATGACCGGAACATTCGTGAAAAGGTAATCACTCCAGGTATGAATGTGTTATTGTTTAACTCATGATTGCATTTATTCCCAGGTAAGTTAAATTCCAGGTGGTCTGGCCCGTTCAAAGTAATAGAAGTATTCCCATATAGAAGGCAGTGGAGTTAGAAGGGGCTGACGGACAGAGATTTAAAGTAAATGGACAACGAGTCAAACCTTACTTAGGATGAGAGGTCCCGAGCATCGCAAGCATATATCTGGACGAGCCGGGAGAGTAAGTGGACTGAGAAGTTGTGCAACGACGGAAAATACGGCGCTGGGTGGGAGGCAACCCACCATAGGTTAAAATTGCATTTTTTTTATTTTGGTCTTTTTCCTTATTTTTGTGTGCTTCCTTTTATTTTTGTGTGTTGTTTGTTTTTGTGTGTTTTAGGTGTAATTTCGACCCCTGAAAGCGCTCATGATGATAACCTAAGGCAAGCAAGCAGAGAAAAAGAAAAACGGAAAACAGTGTTTGGCGCTAATGGCGACGCTAGTCCATCAGCGCGACCATCCACGCAAGACACTGGAGTGGGAACAAATAAGAAACTGCGCGTCTCATGGCGCTGATCCATCAGCGCAGCCACCCGCGCGGACCACTGTTCGAATAAAGAAGCAGATCTCTGTGCGTTTCATAGCGCGTTTCCACCCACGCCACCATCCGCGCCGACCCCTGAGGGTTTTTAGTCCAGTGAGCAGCACGCCTCACGGCGCGACCCGACTCGCTCCACCATCCGCGCCGAGCCGTCTGCAGGTATTTAAAGAAAATTTTCGGCCCTTTGTCTCATTTTATCAAACCCTAGTGTCTTTGGCAGCCGTTTTTCCCTCAACAATCACTCCATATCGCCGCTTTTCACCCATTCCACCAAGAATCCTCAATCTCTACTCCCATTCCACCATCCATCAAGATCAAAGGTATGAATTCTTGCCCTAGTCTCTAAAAATTTAGGGTTTTGCACATCAAATCAAGGTACACTTCATCTCTAAGTAACTTGCTTAAATTCTTCAAGTGTACATGTGTTTATGTGTTAAAGATGTTGAAAACTCCACTGATTTTGTTTTGTGGCTTGAATGATTTCATTATTTGGTGGGATTGTAGGTTAATTTCTGTTGAGAGGAAAAATTCTTGTGGTTGGTTTAAGTTCTTGCATTTTCGTGATATAGTGCTAACATTGTCCAAGATAAACCAAACCTAGGTTTCACCAAGGTTTGGGGTTCTTGTATTTTATTTGTTAGAAGAAATATCATGTGCTAAGTGTTGGTTTGTAATAGTAGCTAGTTGAGATTGTGAATATATTATACATGAGAATCCTCGTTACCATCGTTACAGTACCAATTTCACGTATTTCCGTCTACTCTAAGACTATCCCGTCTTAGTACTTCTACCCATATCTCACGAATCATAACTTAATTCATCTCATCTTAAGTCTAAGTATCTCATTAGCATACTTAGTTCACTTAAACTAATGCTCTGATACCATATTGTAACACCCTAAAAATCAGGGTAAATTTAAACCTGAATTAAACGGGTTTACATAACTAATATCCATAACATAAACGTTCGTAACTAGTGAAAATAATGACAAGAGTTAATTTTACATCAACTTGTCATCACCATAAACTCTTCACTCATCCCATTACTTCCCTGAGCTCATACCTGGTAAGAAAATATAATTTGAAACGATTAGGCTAACGCCTAGTGAGAACATTCAGTTTCAAAATAATACTTTTAAATTAATGTAAACAAGGTTTATCAACTTGACTTACACTCGCTCTTACCATACTCGAACTCATCTCATAATAACAGAATCATACTCAATCCCATGAGTATGACTATCATCCAAAAAGTCATAACATCATATCCAAAACCTATTACGAATCATCACGGATTCTAGTTTATCGATCAAGCCTAAAGACTTATATTCAATCGTCATATCTTTTCCTTAGAATGGAAGCAGAAATAGCACTTATATATTGCCTATTTCTAATCCGTCGAAAACACAGAAAAACAACACTTACACTTTGTCTAATTCATATTTCCACATCTCAAATACGAATAGCAACTATACTTCGCCTATTCGCTACAATCGACATGAATAACAATTCTATTCTGTCTATTACCTCATTTCTACATGAATAACAATTCTATTTTGCCTATCCAATCAATCAACATGAATAGCAATTCTATGTTGCCTATTCATTCATTTCTAGTCAACGGTAATACGAATATGACAAACACTAAGTTAGTCATGACGTCACATTCAAGAGCCCCCTACGAATCTCTACGGATTCTAGATCAATGCTCATATCAAGAAATCGCAATTACACATGCCTATTTCTTCTCGTATCATGTTCCAGAGCCGCACTACGAATCTCTACGGATTCTAGATTAATGCTCATATCCAAGAAATCGCAATTACACATGCCCATTTCTTCTCGTATCATGTTCCAGAGCCACACTACGAATCTCTATGGATTCTAGATTAATGCTCATATCTAAGAAATCGCAATTACACATGCCTATTTCTTCTCGTATCATGTTCCAGAGCCGCACTACGAATCTCTACGGATTCTAGATTAATGCTCATATCCAAGAAATCGCAATTACACATGCCCATTTCTTGGAATGGAAGTAGAGATTACAATTACACATGCCAATCTCTTCTCTTCCTTATAAATATGGAGTTACGATTAGCGCCCCGCCTATTCCACGTGATTACAAAACACTAGTACTTATGGATCCATTACACTTATTCGTACTCGTGCAGATTATTACTTAAAATAGATTTCTCATAGCATTCAGTAGGAGCAAATCATATTTATACCACCTAGATTCCTCATATCATCTAGTATGAGCAAATCTCCTTTATAGATCTCTTATATCATTCCATATAAGCAAATCATATTTAATATGTCAATTTCTCATAGCTGAAATCTAACAATTATCACTCACGATCCTTGATATAATTATTATTGTAACCCACTTGCCCATTAAATCCAATAGTTTAAAACTCGTATAATCGCCCATCCAAAATTTATTCAAAACAGTTCATTATAAAAATGCACCTTACCATGATTTAAAACATTATAAAAAGGGTAAGGTAAGAATGAACTCACTTGATAATAGTCGCGTCACTCTTTACTTTACTTTCTCAAAGTCGTAAGAATTTTCGTCACCAACTTCACAGAGATCTGAAATACCCAATTACATATTGTACTGGTATTAATCTACTGTATAGGACCCTAAAAGATTAAGGATCCTAAATAACCAATTTTCTCCACACTTATCGCAACTCACTAGCTGCGATAACCCTTGTCGCAACCTACTACTTGCGACACAGTACTTATCGCAATCCACCGTTGCGATAACCCTTTCTTGTCGCAACCAATTGTTATGACATTCATTTTATCGCAACTAACTGTTGCGATACAACCAACCTTGTCGCAACCCAAGGTTGCGACATTCATAACTATCGCAACTATTCATAAGTATCGCAACCAACTGTTGTGATGTTCATAACTGTCTCAACTCACTGAATTCATAATTAACCCAGAAATCTATAGTTTTAAGCCATGAACGATTTTGTAAATATGCATATATGCTTAAGACTATTAACAGAACATAATCATATACTCAGATTTCTCATATCTTTCCAAAATCATCAAGACCCATTTCTAAACCATTAGAAAACTTTAATACACAATAGGAGAACAATTTATGTAGAAGCATACCTTTGATTCTCACAGATTGCACCTAAAATTTCCAGCTGAAAACTTCAGTTTTCTTCTTCTTCTTTGTCTTTCTCTTTTCTCGGTTCTTTCTCTCTCTCTCTCTCTTATTCTTGCCGAAAAACACACACACACATAAACTAAATTATGGAAAAGAAGACACCTCACCCCTCTATATCAAATGAGGCAGTGGTGTCAAGTGGTTCCACCACTTTATTCAAAACAGCCCTCCAACTTTCATCACTTGGCAAGTTTAACCCTCCAACTTATAAATTAAAATTAAAGTTTACCCCTTAACTTATAACTCCACAAACAATTAACGTAACTTAAATGGGGATAAACTCTAAATTTAATCTATCAAATAACCAATCATAACTTATCAAATAATTATACTCAAATTATTTAATAAACAAAACGAAATCCTTTATATAGAAAAATCGAGATGTTACAACTTGCGCCCGGAAGAAAGAGAAGCATTGACCGAGCGCACAAATGGCCGAGTCGAGCAGAGAAGGGAGCAATTCAAGAACAGACCGGTCTGGCCAGGGAGAGGGATGCGAATAAATGAGATACCAAACGCGAGGGTGCGAGAGATAGTTGCAGAGCGTGGATGGACCACATTTGTTAATGACCCGGAGCCATACGATCAGGAGCTAGTTCTCGATTTCTACGCCGCCATGATACCACCTGCCTTTAATGAGTTTCACTCGGTGGTGGTAAGAGGAAGATTAGTACGGATGCCGGTGGAGGTGATTTGCGCCCACTATGGGGTGCCTCGCCCTAATAACCTTGGTACCACCTTTGGCTTGACTCCGATCCCCGGTGTCAAAAATGATGCCCACTACAACGAGATTTTGTCCTCATCTTTACGGAGGAGTGGCAAAGCAATATGGGTTCCACACCGGCATGATATTAAAAAGAGTGAACTGCGACCGGAGATCGCACTCTGGATGAAATTCCTGAAGTGCAACCTGACGCCATCTTCCCACGACAATACAGTTGACACATATGTCGCCAAAGTCCTCTACCACCTCCAGTTCAATCTCCCGATGGATATAGGCCACATCATTCAGCTTCAACTGATAGACGCAACATCCAGCACCAATAGTGTCGGCATTTTACCCTTTCCATGTTTAATAACTAAATTTTTGCAGGGACGTCGGTTGTGACATTGATGTCACAATACCACCACCACTACCCTTCGATCGACATACCTACATCGCGCAAGTCAATGCGGCAAATCGGTTCGATCGGAAGGAAGCCGTTGATAGAGAGAGAAATCGTATGTGCGTTCCAGCGGGAGTGGATGACATGGATGCTGATGTCGACTACAATCCGGAAACTGATATGGAGGGAGTGGAGCTCGGAACTGACATACCTGGACTGGTGCAATAGATGTACCGGATGCAGTTAGAGATGCGTCAGGGGTTTGCAGCACTAGAAGGAAGGAGATACACGAGAAGTGATGGAAACTCGCATGCAGCTAGCACTTCAAATCCAGATGAAGCGGGCCTATCAAATCCAAGGAGAAGGAGGCGTACACAAGGGGAGCCAAGCAGACGGGCAGGAGGCGATTGAATGGTGGGGTAACCTTTTTATTTTTTTGATGATTTGGTAATGAACATCATTTTCATTTGTTTTTTATGTTTTAGTTGGATGACTGTACCGTATCGTAATTTTCGTGATTGTTTTCTATGTGATGTTATTGGTTCCATTGGGGACAATGTTTGTGTCTGGTTTGGGGTGGTTTGTCGAGTCTATCATTGGTTGATCTCAGTGGATTGAACAATCACCTTGTTTATAGTGAAGAGTGGGCGACCTTTTTAGCGTGACTTAGTGTTAGTGTTCGAAGACACTAATTTTGGGGGGAGGAATTAGAAGGGATAATATAGCACAAGGGTGGACCTAGGCGACTGCATGCATTAGAGACATTAGTGGAGACCATCCGTGAGTTTGTTGAGCCATACACTTGCTAACTTCGATTCCGAGAGACTATGCATTACTCGATACACTTCTCATTTAGTCTTTTGGTCGTTGTTGTAGCTGATCTCAATATAACTTGCATCTGTTATCAAAGACATCCATAGGAATAGGAAGTGAAGCTTTTGCCTATCTTTGTGAACAAACCATGTGTGAAGACATCAGGCTTCTTGGTTGCTGCTAATCACACTGCTCTTCACAACTCAAAGTTCCCAAATGAAACCCGTTGTAACCCCCTCAGTTCAAAAGAAAAAAACTGAGGGGTCAGTTTAAGGAGTTTGAGTGAAGTGTTGTGAAATCCGAGCGAAAGAAAAAGGGGAGGGTCACCAATTATCCTCATAAATCCATTGACCTCCATCCTTAAGCAGCAACCATGGCCAATTTAAAGATTTGAGTTCAGCATGGAGAGTTTGTAAAGAGAAGCAGAGAAACATTTCTATGTCCTAGTCTTGATAATGGATTCTTTCTGAGATCAATTTGTGTACAATTGTGCGTTCTTGTTTAATTGTTGTTCATGCATGCTATTGTGAATTCGTTGCACCCAACTTCTGAAAGCATGACAACATGTGTGAAACATTGGGCTCGAGTGAAGAGAGAAAACCGTGAGGTAGGGTCAAGGCGAAATCCTCTCTGTGCATGTTTAGTCTGGTTATATTCTAGTGTAGTGTGGTCCCTGATAGTTCCCTTCCCCAAAGTTTTGCTGTTCAGAATTCCATATCTAGGTCTGCTGGTTAGTAGTTCATCTCACAGATAACTCGTGGTAATTGTTGAGTTGACTAGAGATCAATGAGGATATACTCGACAACACTAAATTGCGATTGTTTGATTTGTGGTTGATGTTTAATTGCGTCGCTATTTTTCTTGGGGACAAGCAACGCTCGGTTTGGGGTTGTTGATAATGCCGTTTTACGACATTATTTTGATCCCGAAATCGGTCTGTTAGTTGTGAGTTTCCAAGTAAAATAGTAGTTTTTAATGGTTTATTGTGAGAAAGTACAGGATTTCATGAGTTACTGAGGATAGAGAAGTTCTGAATCGATCAGAGGAAGTTTACAACATTTTTGGGCCAAAATGAAGAAAATCAGTTTTGTGGTGAACAGT